>JAEQML010068795.1:0-17989 GCA_016904865.1 Pissodes strobi | reverse complement strand
AAAGGCTTCTAAAAAATGAAATAAAAAATCCAGGTCCGTATTTAAAAGAATAAAGTTGATAATGGGGACCCGGACACGAAATGTCAGATTTAAAATTTGACACTGCCATTTTATAAAGGGGAAAAAGTGGCAATGATAATGTTGTTTATTTTACATTATCTCTTCAAATAAAGTCAGGAAAAAATAAAAATGAAATAGCTGCTTTTCGTTTTTTTACGAATATCTCCGGAACTATTCGGAATTTTTCAAATTTCAAAACTGCATCTTGTTGGGCATCAAATTGCGCAACAATTCAGCGCCTTGATTCAACCGACTTCGTATCTCTTACGGTTCCCAAGATCCCCATGCATGCACTCGAATTTGTAGCACCCTGTATATATATATATATTCAGATATTGTTTTCATAATTTTAACAGTATAAGAAGTAATTTAGTAAAATTTCTCTTCGATTATCACGGTTATTAGTTAGGTGAGTAAATACAGGCTAAGCTCACTTCATCAGACTTGTCTAAAAATTAGTTGAAAAAATTTGAAAACGACAAAAAAATAAAGTGTTTGTAAAATGGTTAGGTTTTAGCGATAAGCATAATAGTTGGATTAATAAAACTAATGTTATATAACAGGTTACTTTTGAACCATTAAAAGCAGTTGTACTCGAAATATATTTATTAAATTTTTATTTTCTTTCTGATCCAGCCATGTAATTTGAAAGTAAATTCTACTACGATAAAGACCGCACATAAAAACATAAAATATAGAATTTAGATCATTACACCTTCAGACATGACACTGTTAATTTCATCAGGCATCCTCTTGGTTGCCTTATCGCAAAATGTATTCTATGTACACAGACCTTATAATGTGCAGGATATGTCAATAATGCTAGAAACAAAAGATTTTTCAACCAACAACACCTGGTCAAAAATGATTTATCAGACAATAGACAACAGATACATAGGAGTTTTTACAACTAATGTTCCATCATCTGCTATAAAGTATATACGCTACAAGTTTAGACTTCAGTATAACAACCTAACTTTTGCAGAAACAGAATGGAAAACATTGATCAGTGATAATTCTACTCTCCATGGCACCAATGAGATGGTTAACTCAACCAGTGCTTTTAGTTTAATTTTATTTATAGCTGTATCTTGTTGTATATTACTAACTAAGCTTATGTATACAGTCACTAAAAGTCAATATATAGTATGGTTTAATAATAATAAATAACTTCAAATGTAACATAGTTTATATTTTTTTACCACCTAATTCTTTTTCGAGCTGGCGGCATAACAGTCTATCAAATCCAAATAGGATTTACTTGAAATATTATGGATAATATCTTCACACTTTTTACAAAACACCACTAAAAATTGTAGGCTCTGTCTCAAGTAAATATGAAGAGTTGAAGCAATTAACGTACCATTTATATATTATTTTATCATAACTGCACATGCGGCTCATAAGGCTAGGCTAAACTCACCCCTAAAACTACCCGGCTTAGTAGTGGTTAGGCCCCTTTGGCACGATGATGATGATGGCGTCTCACTATATACGGGGTAGATGGAGTAGGTCACGTGGTGATCTAGAGTAAAACGGCATTAGCTTAGCCTAGACCGAATTATTAAATGAACATAACCCCTATTGCGTCATATATACACTTCTAAATAGGAATTCTTCAAGGTTCGGTTGGTTCAGTGGTATTGTCTTTGTATCGCATGCCGAAAGTTCGTGGTTCGATCCCCGCAAGACTCCAAGACTTTTATTATTAATTTAGGTTTTTCCGAGAATGGCCGAGAGATTCCGAACGTGCCTGTCAACTGTCAACGGCACTAACAAACGTCATCTGTCAGCTGTCGGATGCCACGCCTTAAATATGGCGTAGCCCACATGGTCGATTTTTGCTATTGCGCATCCCTCCATGCGGCGGAGGGCGTAGAACGCAGATAATATACCTACTGCAGCTTTTATAGACCTATGATAGACTTTTCTGTAGTTTCACGTAATCATGGAAGAAGACGATGTCCGAGTATTTTTTAGGTGAGATAATGAACGCATGTTCTTTGCAGATGTGCGTAGGCCTTTAGTTGACTAGGGTTTATGTTGTTTAACTTTGATAGGCCTAAGAGGAAATGATTTGAACGCCAGAGTAGATAAAGTTTTTATAAATCTAGAAAATTCGGTATCGACATCATCAGAGAGGACAACCCAGTCAGTTGTTAGACATAGGTGCTTGAAATTTTGAAAATTTTTGTCCGAAAAAATACGGCATAATTTGCTCGAAACAATTTTGCATTTGGAATTTACCGAAAGTTCTGTTAATATTGCCTCATGATCAGAGAAACCCGAGTTAAAGACAGCACAGTCAACGAATTCTGGATCAAAAGATGACACGACATAGTCTATAGTACTAGAACTAGTTTTAGTTATTCTAGTTGGTAAGTTAATATGCATGATTATACCAAAAGAGTCGAAAATGGACCGAAGAGATTCTTGAGCAGCACACACACTGGAAAAGTCAATATTAAGGTCGCCACACAAAATTAATATGCTTTTTAAAGGCAGGGACTCAAGCAAGCTCGGTAATCTTTGAATGAATATATGCATGTCAGCGTCAAGTGTTCTGTAAATACAAACAAGATAGAGGTCATAAGCATTATGATAGACGATGGAAAATTCAAATACTTTCTCAGACAATAAATTATCGAACTTAGTTACTGCCGAAAAGTCGTTGTTAGTAGACATTATCATAGTACCTCCATGAGATAAATTACTTCTATTAAATCTAGTTATTGTAGTATAATTTTTGACAAACACAGGCTCATCAACATTTAACCAATGTTGGCAATAATTTCTAGAATATTAAGCTCTTCTAATAAAAGAAATAATTTATCTGTTTTGTGTCTTACGGACTGAATATTAATAAGTAAAACACTAAGCTTGCCATCATCCAATTTTTCAGAGGGTGCTTGATCGTCTGTTCGCGTCAATCTACCCAATAATTCCCCCCTCTAATCGGAGAGCCAGTAGAAAAATAATTGCTATGTCTTTCCCTTACTTTCTGAAGGTGTTGAAGTCTCTCCGATGAAAAGAAAGACCTGAAGGCAAAGAGATCCGCTTCAACCTCAGCCGAACCAATACCGCAGGCGTCGTCGAAGCGATAGTACAACTTACGCAAGGAGTCCACGCCACTAGGAAGTCCCTCCGAAGCTAGAGCTAATTTGGTGCTAGTGTTGGTGCGCCCTTCAAAACACACACTGGAGGGTTGGTCATGGAGATAGGCAAGGAATAGCCAAAGAACCTTTAATATGGAGGGGTCCCTCAGTCTAGCCAGCAAATAACGACCATTAGCCGCATCCGAATCTCGCGACAGCCGCACTATAGGTGGATTCAACGGGTCCATATCCAGCCCACCATCCCTCTTCGCACTTTTCTCCACAACAACCTCCAAATTCTCTAGCGCAAGATACTTACAGGCAGCCAAAGCTTCCCTGTCAGAGACAACCCTAACAGACCTCACCCCCCCAGGTACAGATGTTGACTCAGAGCGTGGTGGTAGGCTTCGGCCGTCCAAAGTGCTTGGTACAAAATGTTAATAGCCAGTGGTCGAAGTACTTGATGCAGGCGGCGATACCTTTTTTTACTGTTGGTGGGTTATTCCTAATTCCTAATTGGCTTATCTTTGGCAGCCAACTTTTCTATCGTGAGTGCCATTTGATTTACACTTTTTCGTATATCGCCCGTTTCCTTCAATAACTCTTCCTTTGATGAGTCGTGAATCTGGACTTTAACAGACTCATCATGATTGTCCATAAAAATAGATGACAGATTGAATACATCTTGCTTCATTTCCTTGATGGAATGGAATAAGGTTTCTTGTCTATTATCAGAGAATCTGGTATGGAGGCTGTGAATGTCATCTATTTTTGTGTATAACATTTTCCATTTGGAGTCATGGTTACTCAAAGTGTCGTACATTTCAGAAATGATCGGAGGAAGGTCATTGTTCTTCTTTAGACAGGTTCCCAGAGGTTCGACATTTTCCAGAGATCTGCGAGCTTTGTAGCTCTGATACTTTATCGTGAAGATATTTTAACGTAGGAGAGTCACAAATACTGCAGAAAAATCTAATATTGTGGTACTTTTGTTGGTAGAGCACCTTTGTTGTTGCTTTATCCAACGCAGTACAGGTCATACAGAAATTCCGGCGACACTCCCCACTACAGCGAAGTTTATATTTATCCTTTTCCACGACGATTCTCTGGCAGAAATCACACTTAAACTAAGCCATTTCAATATTAGTGTTAATGATTTTAGATAAAAGTCAATGGCAGCTGAACAAAGTCAAGTTTATCTAAACAGAACCAATAATAAAACAGAAACTATAAATTAACCAGGAAGCACACGCACAGCGAAAGTTAGCGCGCCGTAAGGTTGAAGTTCAATGATTTTAAATAAAGGCCAATAGCAGCTAAACAAGGTCAAGTTTAGTCAAACAGGAAAGCGTAAACCACAGGCCACGAATATATACCCGTGAGGATACCATGACCTGTTATATAGCTTAAACCGTCAACGTTGGCGTTGTCCAGTATCGAAACATGCCCGCTTGGCGCACTTCACGACACCTTTAGACAACGCAGTAGTACTTCCACGGTCGTTATTGTAGAACTACAATAACTACTACTCTTTTGGCTCTCCGGCCGGGAATCGAACCCGGGTCTCCCGCCTAACCACTATACTACCGGAGAGTATGATGGGTTGACGTCACTTTAGAGAACTGTTAGCTTTTAACGCATGGCCCTCCGGGGCGCATCCAAATAAAACCAACTCACTAACCCAAATTTACAAAAAGAAACAAACATATTCTTCAAAAAATAAAAAAAAACATTTTCCCGAGCCCTCCGTATTACTAACACAGAATCTGACCACTGCACTTGACGTTAAACCACCAATCAGAAGCGGCTAATATAGCATAGTGCCGCCGGACTGTAAAGGATCTTAAAACGCACGTGATAGCACTTGTCGAAATCTTATCGGCTGTTTAATGCATGGGATGTTGTGTCCTTGATCTGATTTAAGTACAGCTGTTAATATTTGGAGCCGATATCAAAATAAAAAATAATAAAGAACCCTGGCAATGCTTAAAAAGAAATTCTTATAAAGGATCAACTAATTTTAAATTAACTTGTAGTCAAGGGAATTTTAGTAATATTTTAAGTGGTAATGTTGATTATGATTGGGGAGGAGATGTTGATAGAGACAGGGAAAGTACAACTGATTATTTGTTTAAATTATTTGATCATAATTCATAATGTAATATGTTGGAATACAAAGACAGACGTATATCGGACCAAAACGGAATATTAAAACAAATCAAAACAAAACAAACATTCAATACCGGCTGAGCCAACGAACGGAAACACGACCGTCTCGTACGACTGCTGCTTCGATACCAATAAATGTTGACCCCCCTGTTCTATAAATAATGTCTCAGGAACACATTTTATTTCCAAGCGGCCACTTTTAGTGAAGCTATATATAATAAATAGCCCTAGAAAAGAAGTAAAGATTGATTCGAATCAGTTCAAATCATAAATACCATTAAAGGACTGATAATACTTCCATTGACCAAGGCGATCAATCAGTCTCTTAGAGAAGAATGCTGTCCATCAGAACTTAAGACAGCAGTTGTGGTCCCGGTGTATGAGAAGGAGGATACTAGTGATACCTCAAATTATAGGCCCATATCACTGCTGCCAATATTATCAGATTTTCCAACAAATTTTGGCAATGCGAAACATAAATTGTTTACAAGTCTTTCGTGAAACCTGATTCATCACATACAGGAGTCTTTCGAGGGTGGGGACTACCTGTCGAGTCAATAAACTCAAAAAGTACAACTTTTATAATGGTAATTTTGCTGATATATCTCGTTACCAGTCAGGCCGTCCCGACGTGAATGTTGGCGGTGTGAAGTTCGTGGAGAGGTAGGTGGTGATTTGTGTGTCCTAGGGATCAATTTTTTGTCCACTTTTACATCTCATTTATATGAATGATCTACCTAAAACTGATCACCATAGTCGTTACACCCTCATTGAGCATGACACTATCATGGCTTGCTTATTCAGGCCCGGATTATGGTGAAGCTACTGATGCATCGAGTGTGGCGCAAGGCAGAGCCGAGGTTTGGGTTATGGCTAACAGGCTATCTTTGAATATCACTAAAATTCTACGGATGTTTTTTTTGACGATATGGATTCCGGACGAGGAAAAGACTGTTAAGTTCTTGGGTATAAATCTGGATTTTAGACCACTATAGGATCATCATACGACTTCCTTGGTCTGAAAGCTGAGCTCCAGTACTTTTTTACTTCGAATACTTGCCAACAATGTTTCACAACCTGTTTTGAGACACGACAATTTTGCCCTTTTATCTTATGCGATCCTGAGTTGCGGTCATTGGACTGATGCCATGGACACGAAAGAGTTCAGAGGCGGGCAGTCTAGATGCTTTTATATCCTTAGGGTTTCTACCCTTACCTTCACAATTTATTCTAGACTCTCTATTATTCGTTAGGAACAACCTGCATAAACTTGACACACGTGAGGATGTTCATTCTTATAAACAGCGAAGCCGTCAATATATTTGGAGCCCTCGTAGACGGCTTCGAAGATATCAGGATGATCCTGGCTTTCTTGGAGTCCGCCTTTTTAATAAATTTCCAAGCCACGTTTGGAAAATGAGTTCAAACATTTTCAAAAAGGCTGTTAAAATTTTTCTTCTCGATAAGGGTTTCTATAGTATCGCTGAGTACTTTGAAATTGTATTAACTTTTAATTGTAATGTTTTAACATGTTCAACCATCTTATGATGTTTTCATGGTCTAATATGTAGTTAGTTTAAATTGTTACATGAATTTGGGACTAAGAATATTGCATTGCATCATTTTGACTTAAGAACATTGTATAATACAATTTTAACACCAACAAACAAGAGACGATTTAAAGTTCAAAAACATCGCATGAACCATCACCGACCTCATACATATAATAGGCCAGTTCATTGTGAAAAAAATGTTTCATTGGCTTTTTATAATTTTCTTTCATATTATTATACATATAGTTATTTACAACTGCAAAACAATTTTTGCCTAAGTTCTAAGAAATGATATGCAAAACATTGACATGAATTTCAGTATTTACTATGGACTGCAATCATGCTATAATGTCTTTCAAAAGTATGGCCCAATTTCTGATAGATAAGTAGATACAGCATAATGACTTGAGAAATTTATAGCTTATGATAATAGCCTATAATAGGTATGTTTTAAGAAAGAGAACATTCTACTGATCTTACTTTTAAGTAAATAATGATGCATTTAGTTCAGATATGTTAAAATATTTGACACAATTCAATAATGTCACAATATCTAGAAAATAGAATTGATGTTAGTTATCATTTTCATTTCGTTGCTGTAGCTGATCCTGAAGAAAGTGAGGTACTTATTACTTACTAGTTTTATAGAATTTAGTTTGTCCAATCATTAGATGAAAAAATTAAAATGGTATTTATCCAACTCAGTTCAAACTGCAAACCTGTTTAAATTTTCAAGACAAAAATATTTTAGAGGAACAATAATTATTTTGAAATTCCCCTAGTATGCGCCGACAATGAAATATTTTGTTTATTTACCTGTGAAAACATAAACACCCTCCTGTTTTTCCTCTTTAGCCGCACTTATTTGTAATTGTTTATATATAGATTATTTTTCTAAAACTAATTTTAGTTAAAAGACATCACTAAATCGCAAATCGACGAAAATTACTGAACAATTGCCAAAAAAATGGGAATTAATATGGCCGACATTCATCTTCGAAACAGACAAGGGCGACGATCGTGTTGCGTCCCACAATTTCCGTAATACCGTAATCAGTGACATAACTGCATCAATGGGATCAATATTTACAAAGTTAAGGGGTAACTATGCTGAATTTAATTATGTTACACTGTACGAACAAATGCCAACTATTAATGACATTCGCATTAAAAAACTAATTAGTGTGATTGTGAGAAAACTCCAAAAAAAACTCAGCCGCGAACTGATTAAAACAATAGGTCGGCCAGTGGGACGCGGGCCTAAAAGACCACAGAACACTGCTAATATAACTCATATGATAGGCCGGCTGACGAATACCACTCGCCATTTCTATGGAGTTCTTATGTGAACGTGGTGGGCTGGTGAAATTCGGGCCTATTAAGTGATTTTTAAAATACGTTAAAGCGCCTCTATGCTTTCTGTGTCATTACTATTACAAACTAATTTATGCGGGCATTATTATACTGAATGTTTTAGAAGATATTTGTATGTATTAACATTTTTCAATAAAATTGTGTGATTAATGTGTTCCCAAAATTATTGAGAAGGCACGGCCTACCATGCCCAACCTCAAGAGCCGCCACTGCATTGTTTTGGATAAGAGATTAAGGCCAACAAATGCTCGACATGTTTTACTGCACTGACATTGTATGACATTTTAATGTCCCGAACCATAGTTCTAAAACTAATAAGATACGATTTATATTGAGTATTAGCGATTCGCGCACGAACTTTCAAGTTTGATACCTACTCTCAAATCTCAAATCATTAAGTTGGCAACAGCGCCGATTAAGAGAAATGCGAGTAAATGCATGTTCAGCGAAATATTTGGACAGTATGAAGAGGAACTTATTCGGGATGCTGGAATCTGTCTTGAAAATCCAAACTACTCACCAAAACATGTGACAAGGACAGGTATTCTTTTACTCCGCTAAAATATTAACTGTCAAAGGTTACTATACTTTTAATATTCGTCCAAATCTTTTACACATTTAATTAGATAGTTAAAAATCGAATATTCAGAAGAAGGAATGGAAGGGTGAATCATTACCTTTTCACCTGGAGGTCGCGGCAACCTTCTCCTTAACCATGCGTGTCGCAGAGCTTGACTTGGCGTCATTCTTCTATCAGGATCCCACTCAAGACAACGTTGTACAAAATCGACAAATAAGGGGTCATCACAGTCTTTTAAGGCTCTCTTAAGATCTTTACTTCCAGGATGCCCTCTAGGTTTGCCTCTACGACTTAGACCACCAGAGAGTATCACAGTGCCTGAAATGAACTATGTATCAATATCTAACATAAATTGCTCATATTCCATGTCACAATAAAACAGAAAATATGTTCAAAAATGAATAGACAGATATATAGTAATTTAAGAGTGGCATGTGTATCTAAATGACAATTATATTTATAATAAAATAAATTTAATATGAACACTACTCTTAAAATAATTTGAATATTAGGAAAATAAACATGTCATTGAATTATCTATACATAGCAAAACTTCACTATATTGAAAGTACTGAATCACATTATTGATAACAAGAGGCACCTAATTGACACTTTCAAAATCTTTTCGACCCCGATGATATAAATATGACTATCCAATCTTCTATTCAACTTATACATATTGAGTGAGCAAAAAAACTGTTTTAATTTAAAGAATGTATGTTTGTGCTGTATGACGAATAAAGGAATTTTGCTCTTTCTTCATAAAAAAATACCACTCAACTTTTGCTAAATAGGTTAATATGACCATGAATATTTTCCCAAAACAGTACCCGAAATCGAAAAATATTCATTGGTAAAGCAAAATTTCATCTTACTACAATCTAAAACTAGTACATTTAAAAAAAATAATATAGTTATACCTGAAAAAAAAGCTGTGGGCGTACGCTAGGCTTTAAATGTGTGATCTACTCGTCTCGAGCGGCGAAGATACGCCAGACTCGGTAGGTATTTATTTATTTTTTTTTATGGCAGTGGCACACACACTAAAGGGAGATCCTATGGCAATCGACGAGCGGTGTGTGTGCGAAGATGTTGATTGACACGGTTCTTGAATAGTTGTAGGTTGTAATTAATGGGAAACAGATGTCCTGGGAGTGAGGTCCACAGTGATGGAGTGCGCCAGACAAAGGAGTTCTTGTAAAGCGATGTTCTAGGTGTTTCCAGTTGTACGACGAACCGGTGCGCTCTTGCCGTCTGTCGTGACCGTCTGACAGAAGTTGCCAGGAGCGGGATGAGGCGGGCCAAATCCTGGGAACATCTGCCGTGAAAGTATCTGTAAAACAGAGACATCTCGGCCACATGTCTGCGGTGTTCCAGATTCCGGGTCAACTCCGGGTCGCCGACGAGACGCACAGCTCTCTTCTGAATGGAATTCAGCAGCTTTAGGGTGTGCTTTGGTGCGGCACCCCAGATATGTGAGCAATATTCTAAGCACGGTCTTATTTGCGCTTTGTAGAGCAAGAGCAACTGCTGCGGTGTATAGAGTTTTTTGTTGCGAAATAGCGCACCAAGCTTCTGGGAGGCTGATTTTGCGATGTTCGATCCTGCCATAACGATGTCAGGGCCCGCTGTATTGGCTCTCTTGGTAAACGTTGCTGCTTGGGTCTTTGCTGCATTGAACTGGACCAAATTTCGGTAGCCCCAAGTTTGAACTTGCTGCAGGTCTTGATTAATTGCCGTAATCTGCTTCTGTCTGCGGTGATGAGTCTCAGTCGCTGGTAAGGATTTTTCTGATCTAAAGTGGGAGACAAGGGTACTGTCATCTGCAAAACTGTAAACAGGGTTATTCGTTTCGATCAGCAGTTCATTAATATATACGAGGAACAGAGTTGGTGAAAGTATTGCGCCCTGAGGCACGCCCGCGTTGATGGTGAATGTGTCTGAGATGTGTTCATCAACTGCGACGTGCAGAGATCGGTTCTTAAGGAAACTGGCAAGCCAGCTGCAGAGAGGCTGGCAGTCCGAAGGACGGCAGTTTGTTGAGCAGTCCGTCATGCCAAACTCTGTTGAATGCCTTTGAAATATCCAAACGCAATCGCTCGAGACTCTCCGTAGTTCTCAATTGCCCTACTCCATATATCAGTGACATAAGCCAATATATCTCCTGTCGATCTCTCTTTGCGAAAGCCGTATTGATTATCGTTGATTATTCTGTTGTTCTCGAGGTACTTGAGTAGTTGCTGATTGACTACACGTTCCATGACTTTGCAGATTATTGGAAGCAAGGCAATTGGGCGATAGTTTGAAGGCGTGGTTTTCTTGCCTTTTTTTTGGAACAGGTTGCACTCGAGCGACTTTCCAAGAGGATGGGTAAATCCCTTTTCCGTAAGAAAGAGATAAAAGCCTGGAAAAAACGGGTGTTAGTTCGTTGGAGCAGTTCTTTAGCACGATGGCAGGTATTCCGTCCGGTCCTGATGCCTTTTGCGTATCTAGTTCTTTAAGGATTTTGCGAATATCACGGTGATGAAACTTGACTTCTGCCATGGTAGTGTTGATGTTCGATATGGTGGGGAGAGTCTTGCCTTGGGGGACGTCTAAGGTACAGTGCGATGAAAACATTTTGGCGAGCATGTTTGCTTTTTCCTTGGCTCTAGTCGCCGTGACGCCACGTTCGTCTGTCAAAGGTGGGAGAGACGTTTTTGTAAAGTTGTTACTTACTGCCTTTGCTACCGATCAGAAATTCCTGGAGCCACTGGAGCATTGCAAAAGTTTATGCCAGTCGGGTTCATTCGTGTTATTTATGTTTTTTTTATATTTTATTCTTTTATTTATTGTTGTTGGTTGTTATGTAATGACTTTTGTAGTAAGTACTAGTGAGTGACTTATTGACTGCATCTATAGAAAAAGCTCCAAATCTAGATTATTTTTGTCTGCAAAGTGTAAAAATTCTGAAGTATAAAACTTGGAATAGCGATATCCCACTTACATTCTAGTAGTCCAAGGTGTAGGCATTATTTTCTTACTACAATGTTTCTGAATGCTTTTATTTTTTTTGAACTACTCTAACAATTTTTATGGATGCTCCGAAGTACTCTAGTGTATTCCTTTATTGATCCGATCTATTCCAACGCGATCTCTTGTTACTCCGACCTAATCCAAGTTACACTTATGTGTTCTTTTGTTGCACCGTGTTATTCCTGGTTGCACTAATGTACTAGTTTGCTTCACTGAACTGCTTCCATTTTCTCCAGCGTGTTAACTAACGTATTCTTTTGCTACTCTGAGCTACAATTTCCTAATGTTTCGTTAGTTCGAATTGATATTACGTATCAATTTTAACACTTGTCATCTAGTAAGATAATATATTTTTATCTTTGCTCATAAAATTTCAGTTGTACCGTTGATTGCATATACGTAATAAAATATATACTGCACCTAGCCCATAAAAGCAATGGGAGGATTTATGTCCCGACAAAGCGAAAGGGAAATATAAAATCTGCATAAGTTTGTCCTTCTTTGTCAATTAGTCAACAGGCGCATGCTCTCCATATCGTTATTTTATTGGTTCAGTTCGAGTCGATGCGATGCCATTTTTGTTTTGGCGTTTGACGGTTCGGTTTGCATTTCTCAAACGTCAAATGGTTTTTCTTGTTTACGTTTCTGCTTTTGCTTTCGAGGTATTTTCGGAGTGTTTTTGAGATTGAAAATAATTTTACAGTCTTAAATTATTAGATAACACCTACTTGTGATTTTGATCATTAGTGTGCGTAAGTCTGAACTTTTTGTGATTTTTAAAGACACCATGGTTCATCGTAAATTTTGTTTCTTGTGTTTAAAACCATTGATATCAAGAAATTTGCACTTCACAAGTGAGTATATTATTTATTATATTGCACTCTATATTGTAATAAATATTGTGTTTGTAATAAAAGTGACTCTTTTATACTCTAATGAATCTATCTACCTACTCTAATTTTAGATTTCCAAGAGATCCAATGGCCCCATCTGCTTGGATGAAAATATGCCGTCTAAATGACTATGATGATGTTTCGACCCTTAAAATATGTTCTCAGCATTTCACTGCAGCCGATTATGTAGAACCTCGGGCAAGAGAACTAGGTAGTCATCTCTACTTGAAATCTGGCGCTGTTCCATTCATTAGAAGACCCACTAGTGTTGTACCGTAATTCAGTAATACCAGTAAGTCTACATTTAGCCAGTATTGGTTAAAATTATAGCAAAAATCTCAAACTATCAATAATTTTTAAATTTTTAGATAGGTATGCATTTTTAATAATTTATACGTTTACCAATAATACGTCGCACGGTTGGCGCCAAAAACATTTAACCTAAAGAGACCCGACAACTCATTCATAAAAATCGGAAATCTTGCAAAAATATCAACAAAACGATTGTCCCGCCTCCTTATATTTTTATGTATCGTGTACAAACTTTTGTCAAACTTCGTCCCCACTACTAAATGTAGTATTGCCCGCCCCCGTCTGAACGAAAGCAAGGACAGTTCATAGACGTAGACTTTGAAAATGTGAGTCCATCATAATAATAATTTCAGTAAATTAAAGTAAATACGTTTAATTTGAAATGATGGTATTTATTCGGGTGCATTATTTAAAATATATTCATGTTTTATTTATAGTGTGTGGGTTAGATTGAGTTAGTTTGGGTTAGATATGGGTTCTGAAGGTTAGTTAACACAAAATAGTTATTTTGCTGTGTCACGAAATTTTTCCGTGTCCTTGCAAAACCACTGCCATGAAACCAAAGAAGTATTCACTTCAAAAATGATTTAATAGAGGTTGGAAAATGACTGCAAACATATCAGATTATCCATTAATATCACAGACATAGGTAAGTATTATAAAATATTAATTAATCACATTACAAAATGGTGCCCACTGTACTACTGTGTTTCATTTACTTTTACTTACTTGTGGAAACTCAGGTTCGGATGATAATAGCTGGAGATTTTGCATACCTCACACCGCAAGACCATCGTTACTTTGATATAAAGTTTATAAAAAATATTTGTAGGAAATCACTCACGAAATACAAAAAAGCTACACGTTGCGTAGCGTCGCACAAATTCAGGCTTTAAAACGTCCATTTGAAACCAAACAAAACTGGGCGAAGAGTGCTATTTTGCACGTTTTTTAATGAAAAACATTAATTTATTCAAGTCGCGATCAAAAGTTGGACGGCCATCTTGTCACTTTTGACGTCTGTATTATTAGGAATCCCATTCAAAACGGTGTCGAAATTTTTGCTAGTGAGCTTTGACATTGCACAATTTTGTTAATATCATAGCAACCAGTCATCAAAAATAGTATCGAAAAGAGCTTCTTTTCGACACTACTTTGCGTATCGAAAAGACTTCTTAATGATACCAAAATAGAAATAGTATATTGTGCAACAAGTGCTGAAAATAAGACTTTTCACACGAATGAGACAGTTTGGTGACACGAGCCGTAAGCGAGTGTCATAAAGTCTCATGAGTGTAAAAATTATTTTCAGCACGTGTAGCACACTATACTTTTTCTACGACTGCTACATACAGGGTGCCCCACTGGGAGTGTGGTAGAAAATTACATGTTATATGGGAAACATTTTTATTATTGATTTATCAGAAAATTTTATTCCTAATGAAAGAAGCTACGTAAGAGATTCTCGCTAAACTATAACTAGGGGCACAGTCCTAAAATGGGGCCACCGGAGTGGGGTCCCTATTTTCCAAATATTTTGAAAAAGAGGCTCCGAGGGCGAAGCCCTAAAATGGGGGCCCATGGGGGCGAAACTCTAGAATGGAGCCTATGGTTCGGGAGTCCCATTTTTTACAGATTTAGCAATGGAGCCCCCGGGGACGAAGCCCTAAAATGGGGCCCCAAGTCTTAAAAGGGGGCTCCTGGTATAAGAGTTCCATTTTCTACAGTTTTGCAAAACGGGGCTCCCGGGGGGTGAAGCTCTATAATTGGGCCCCCTTTTTTAGAGATCTGGTAATGGGACCTTTGAGGGCGAAGCTCTAAAACGGAGACGAAGCCCTTCAAACTAAATACCCGAATAAGCGTGTGAAAAGTATACTTTGCACACGCCGTGTGCAAAGTATACTTTTCACACGATGTTTGAAATGTCCAATTTTCAAGAGCAGTTGTTAGTGCGTTTTTGTCTATTTTCAGGGCAGTCGTAGAAAAAAGTATATTCAACTTACATTTGCAATGAATGGTCATTGCATACTATACTATTCAGCAGCTAATAATGAAATAAAATTTTCGAAAACTTATTTCCTGAATAATTTCAAATTTGAACACGAAATTTATGAGATACCAAAAATACGCAATTTTATCCCGTTTTAAACGTTTTTGTGACACATAGGGTTTTTCTGCTCTCAATGGTTAAACGAAAAATTAAATCATACCACTGCTAGCCTAAAAATAAATTGCTTATCATTATTTTTTAGACAAATAAAAAGGAACTGAAGCATACAAATTTTATTTAAAAACATATAAATATGACAAATATCTGGTTAATGACATATTCAAAAAGTAGCTTAATAACTATTTTCTTCTATTAAATACCTATTAAAAATATATTTTCATTTCATTATAAATGCTAAATCACTGAAAAATCCTCCTAAATAAACTGGTATATCTAGAATAAAAGATTAAATCTAGAGTATTGGCAATTGTAATTGGTTTATTTAGATTTGCTAAACCAGTAAATTGTTAGGGTATTTCTATAAAGCTATTGTATTAATAAGTACCCGTATTGGGTAGGTATATAATATAATTATTAAAGTAGTGCCTTCACTGGTTTTGAAACGTTACCAAGTTAGTGTACTTCGAATGGGAAAGAGCCGTCGGTCGTCGACCTCCAATGCTCTCAATCTATTGGTGCAGTTACTTTACTACGTGCATACTATAAATATTTTGGGGGTAAAACAAGGCGGAACCAAGGGAAGCGGCATTGCCAGATTGACATGTAAGAACTTCAGAACCGGTTTTTGATGAATCAAAAATGGGGAAAATAAGTATCTAGTGTTATAATTTAATATGAAAAAAGTATGTACAGTAACTCGTAAACTTAAAATTTGGCAACGCTACATCTATCGACCATAGAATGTGCCTCAATGTTGGGGGAAAACAACGAACCATTTGTCCCGTCTCTTCAGGTTAAATGTCTTTGGTTGGCGCCAAGAGTAAAATTGAGATTATTAGGTTGTTTTGTTAGTTAATATACATAAAAACTTACAGGTTTCGGTATCTTTTTCCAAATACCATCAACAACCCACTCTATAACCACGTATAAATAAACATTCTTGACAAAATAAATTTAGGTATATAGACAATAAACTGCACTTATAATACAGACAACAAAACAACGTCACACTAGATGCTATGTCCCCACTCCTTACTGTAATGAAGCTCATACCGTACTAGTAATATAAATAGCTATTAAATAATATGAGCATATCTAATATGAAAAACCTATAAGTGTAATGTAATTTAGCGAGGTGGTAACAACTGCCCACAATACATGTACACTGCACATTTCACATGGTATACTTTTGCCTTGTAAAGAATTTGACAAGTGCCCAAGTTTGTCAATTAAAAGCTAAAATTATTTTACTTTCCTTTGTAGGTGTACACGAAGATACTGTAGCTGTAGTTACGCCAGTAGCTCCTTCTGTGCCTCTTTCACAACATGAATATTATGTCTCAACTCAACAACGAAAAACTTAAACTAACTTATTCTGAAGCAGACGCTGCTTATAGTACTTCTGAGATAAGAGTATTAGAAGAAACTCCTAGGACTTCTAGAAAAGCCTCACAATGCAGTACACCTAAAAAGAGATTATTTTCTGAACCTAGATATGTTACTGAAGTTAGAACTCCACACTTAAACACTCCAAGAAGTGCCAAAAGATGTTTTAACATGGGAAGGATAATGCTAACTCTGAAAAGTGACAAAATTAAAAAACTTCAGGGCAGAAATAGGATTTTGTTGAAGCGTGTCACTAATTTAGAGCAGTTGCTAAATCACCTTAAAAATAAAAACGTTCTGTCAGAAAATTCAGCTGAATCACTCATGGCAAGTATTTTTTAATAGCAATTTGTTTAAAAGCTTTAAAAATAAAATTATCACAATTGGTAAAGAATAAAATAAATGTGTCCAAATAATATACATAAGTATATATACGGTACAGCAAATTTTATTGGAAGCTCCTGGATTATTAAATATTGATAAATTTTCTGGCTCGTAGATAAAAATTAGCACATATTCGAATATCGAATATCGAATAGCACCTTTTTACAAATTTATTATATACTTGTAATTTCCTAGTAGACCATAGTGCTAATTCTATCTTGAACTCTAAACTGGGGAACCGTTTTTATGAAGGGTGCTTCTAAAATTAAAGACTGTCAATATTATATATTTTTTATTAAATCTGAAAACTTGGTATATATTTTATGTTATAAAACATTTTCAGGGGACCCTACCAGACTGTCTGCAGGAAATAGTCCAACATAAACTAAAGAAGAAGACTGACAGAAAATACTCCCCTGAGCTCCGCACATTTGCACTGACACTGCAATTTTACTCAAGTGCTGCATATAATTATGTTCGTAAGACCTGGCAAAACCTCCTTCCCCATCCTAGTACTTTAAAAAAATGGTACACTGTAGTGGATGGCAAGCCAGGCTTTACTAAAGAATCTATCGATGCATTAAAAAATAGGAATCAGTATTCTCCAGTGATCCTTAATCTTGTAATGGATGAGATGTCCATTAGAACTCAAATTATACACGTTTGGCAAGAAATCTTTATCCATACGATTTTAATGCGATAACAGAGTACGTGAAATACGAGACCTAACGTTAAAAAGAGAAAGAGACGGAATTCCCCTGGTTTCCCCTACTCCCCTTCCATTCAGCAACAAACGCGTAGACGCTCTCGCATAGGACGACCTTCGTTGGCGACGAAGACCACCGATGCACATCGACGAACCTTCTGTATTACGGCGTTGCCAAACTTGGTGAAAATTCATCAGATCAGGTGATTTTGAGAAGATTTTGTTGATTGGTGAAATAAACTCTCGTCTGAAACTTTATCTGGAATATTGTACTCCAAAAGGCAAACAAACG
>JAEQML010068794.1:0-17989 GCA_016904865.1 Pissodes strobi | reverse complement strand
AAGAAGAGAAATTGGAGAATTATTCGGCGTATGATCAACTGAATGTGACTTGGATTAAAGAAGAAAATGGGCAATATCTTATTAAGTAAGTACGCCGATTGTTTTCCAGAAGAATAAGATATCTGAATATTTCATGCTTTGCATGTGGGTGATTACTCTTATCGTTTATAGGTTTCACTCATGTACCGCCTTAAATGCGAAATACTTAAAATTAAAGGCAACGGAACATTTGTTATAATTATTTATAGTCTTGTGCTTTTCTAAGTAATCTAAGCAAATAATGCATGTTTTGCAATGTGGAATCCTAGGAAGTACATATTGTAGAATTCATATTGATAATCATGTAGCACTTAGCTCCGCAAGCCACAGGTTGATGATTATACACTATTATTATACTGTCACTTTCGTTCTTATCTTGAATATGATTGTCATGTTTTTAAAAATAGGATCAATAATTTTGTCTTTAAAAAATAATTCCTGTGATGTTTCCTTACCCTTCACACCCTTACGTTCTCAAGCTCAAAATATTTTGTCTGTTACATATTGTGTTATTACTGAACTTTTTTTATCCAGTAGAAATACAGAGTTTAAAATAGTATCGCCTGAAAAGGGCTCCCGAAGCTATTCCACCATGCAGGAGGGATAAGGAATAGTAGGTAAACCAAAATACTTATTAAAATGTGTTTTGTAGAGAATAAAATGGAAGTAAATTTTTTGTTAAAAAATGTTCTATTAAATATGAGCACAACCCTTGAAAGTGAAAGGGATAATTTAGATGACAAGTAAAAGGCATTATTACTTTCTTAACAATGAATAATATGTCTGAAAAATGTGTGTTTACCGAAAGCAAATACAAAAATAACATTTTATACAAGTCACAGAGAAACGCTCCATCCAAAATGGTTAAAGAAATTGTAGAAGTAAAGTACATGTGATGTTTCACATGCCTACGATGTTAACCCAAAGAAAAACATAAGTAATACATATGACTTGTTTAAAGAGTTCTTAATTCTTTCCACTGATTCTTACCATAGCCATGAACTTGATAAAGGACTATGCAGACCATATAGTCCATAGTTAGTTCTATGGTCATGTGTACATCTTTGAGGTGTATTGAATGTGATAGGATCGGGCAATTTATAACTATTAATTACATTATTATCAGTTTTATATATCAAATCAATCAAAAAATACTTTATTGTCATGAAATAAGAATTTCAGCGACAAAGCTTGCTATCCTAATGTACAACATAATAAATAGTAAGTACACTCTACCCGAAAGTACGGAGTAAAACAATCACAAAAAGTATAAAGAACAAGTACGATATACACATTTACACCACAGACTAAATAGCAAAAAAAAACTAAAAGGACAAACTATTGTGCAACTAGAGTATGCTGTCAGTATATAAAGATTATGTGTAATATGCATACACAAAAAACCACAATAACAACATTTCACAGAGACAATATAGTTACAATGGCGGGTCATCATAAAACTTATGCATATCCAGGATTTTTTTGAACAGTTTTAAGGAACTTAATGATTTTATCCTGTCAGGTAAAATATTAAAAATCTTTCTGCCTTCATAAAATATTGACTTCTTTGTTAATTCAGATTTTGGTATTGGCAGGGGGTACATGCAACGTCTGTCGGGTTGTGCGCTGCGATTCACCACGAATGTTATGGTAATTTTTAAAAATTAAAGTTGTAATTTCAAGAATAAACAAGGATGTCATGGGAGAGCTCGAAAGTGCGGTCTGCAAGGTTCCCTTTGATGAACATTTGCAATGAAGCGAGCCGCCCTCTTTTGTAAAACAATTATTAGACTCAGCAAGCACTTGGTAGTTGCCCCCCAGAATGCAATACCATACCTAAGACGAAACTCAAATAATGCAAAATAGACTGTTCGAGCAATTGTTGGGCCAAGTTCTCCTCTTACGGTACGAATGGCAAAACACGCAGATGACAGTTTTTTACTCAGGCTCATTATATGATTCTCGAATTTAAGTTCGCCATCAATGGAAATTCCCAGAAACTTTGTTGAAGTATTTTCTTGAAGAGGTTCCATGGCCAAATTCAACCCGTGCATGTCACATTTAAAGCCTATGACCATTCTTTTATTTCAATAAGGTCCTCAAATATTTGTTGCCTTAAACTTTGGGCATCCCTGCTGTGCCATAGAACAGAAGTGTCATCAGCAAATAGGGTAAATGTTCCAGAGATGTTGATGTGCACTATGTCATTAACATAAATCAAAAATAATAAGAGTCCCAAGAACGACCCCTGAGGAACTCCACACCTAATCTGCAACGACGATGACCTTGCGCCACCACTACGAACCACCTGAGTACGGCCCTCAGGATATGAACAAAAGCAACCAAGAGTCGATCCCCTAAAACCATATCGCTGGAGCTTCCGCAACAGTATTCTGTGATCCACGCAGTCAAAAGCCTTGGACAAATCACAGAACACTGCCGCAGAGGCCTCACCACCATTAAGTCCAAGATACACTCTCTCCAAGAAACTGAAGATAGCGTCAAGAGTACCCTTTGCCTTCTGAAAACCAAACTGATCACATATTATATTATGTGCTAGTAAATAATTCCATACTCTTTTCTTGACAATTTTTTCGATAACCTTAGAGAGACTAGGCAACAAGGAGATAGGTCTGAAGCTAGATGGCTCATTCAAATCACCTTCCTTATGAAGAGGAATCACAACAGATGACTCTAAACAAGAGGGGAAAAGCCCCTCAGACCAACTATGATTAATGGCCTCAGACAGAGCACTCAGTGCACTGAGGGGTAACTTCATTAATACCTCGGACGAAATGTCGTCATCTCCAGAGGATTTTTTATTCTTTATTTCAAGGAGGGCATCCTTTATTTCTTGAGGATTTGTGGGAAAAAAGCAAAAGCATCTATTTATTTATTGTTGACGTCTGCGTAAGAAAAATCTAGCCTTTGCAGATGCGGTATTTTGATAATAATAATGGTGGTTGATAATGATAATAATGATGATGAATATGATAGTAATGATAGTGATAATGATATTAATGTACAATTCATTTTTGCTATATATGATTTGCTTATCTATTTTTTGTATCTCTGTATTTTTTTTAACTAGGTTTTAAGTTTTTATTTTTATGTCTTTGACTTACATTTACTATATTTTCAAACACATTTTTGACTTATATTTTGTTTGTGTTTTATGTAATTATTTATGACATTTATTTGTACTATTTTATTTTATTTTTGCTTGTTATTTGTTAACTCTGAATTTTTATAATGTGTACTGTTATGTTATTTTTAAGTTCTTTTATGTTTTATGCTTTTATATTTTCCTGCTTTGTAATTGGGAAGTTTTCCTGTTAGGCAGTGTAGTAATAAATAAATAAATAAATAAATAGATAGTCTAAACCAAGAAGCTTTGTAAATAAGAAACCTGATTCTTCCTACAATAAAGCATTTTTTGACTTTGACTTTGGAACCAGGTATATTAACATCCTTCAAGTAATCAAGGGGATCAGTAGAAGGCGCAATTCTACTAGTTAAGTTGCATGCAATGTTACAATAATACTCATTAAAAGTATCTGGATCTACACCAACATCATCATCAGTATGTTTGCGTTTATTACGAAATTCATTAACCATTGCCCAGCTATCCTTTTGAACATTCGTAGAATATGTAAGTGTCCTTTGGTAGTATAGATTTTTTGCAGTACTTAGAAGCCTGCGATAAGTGTTACGATATCTGTTGCAATATGCAGTGAACCTGGGGTCCCTACAAAACTTTCTAATGTAGGTCACGGACCGTAAATTTGCCGCCGAGACTCTTAGATCCTTTGTAAGCCAAGAATTACGCTTTTTAGATCTAATTTTAATCCATCTAAGAGGAAATGCTCTGTTAAACTGTGCAAGCAAAAGAGAATGAAACAAAGCAATAGGTTCATCCGACAGGTGTATAGAACCCCAATTTACACTTTCACAAAAATGTTGAAAGTCCAGATAAGCAGCTTCATTAAATATACGTCCATGCCTACGCTTCCTGCCTGACTCAAAACGATCAAAAATTAAACTACAATTAACGGCTTCATGATCAGATATTCCAGAGCTCATCACTGAACAGTAGGTTCTCTATCACAGTTTGAACACATATAGTCAATCGTCATGGAGGTTGAATTACAAAAGCGGGTCGGAGACTGTACAAGCATCTGCAAGCCGTAAGCTGTCAATAGATTTATAAGATGAATAGTGCTTGCTGAATCCCTGTCACTATAGTCGATATTTATGTCACCCGCCAACACCAATTTAGAATTGGGGGGAACATCGCACAATAAAGAATCTAGTTTATTTAAAAATTCATACACATTACCTGCAGGTGAACGACATGCACATAAAACATAAAAATTATATTGTTTGCAAAAGCATAATGAAAATTCTAAGGTTTTTTCCGTAAGTATATTATTATATTTATCAATTTTTTGAAAACTGTAACTTCCTTTGGACAAAATAAGAGTACCGCCATGAATGGATTCTTCTCGCCAAAATAAGGAAAGGGGTTTATAATCTGGCACGAGAAAACATTCACCCGGTTTTAGCCAGTGCTCGGTGATTAAAACTAAATCAGGAAAATTATTCGCCTCTAACAGGATGTATAATTCATCACATTTATTTGTCAGTGATTGAACATTCTGCAAAAATAAGGTTAAGCGTTTACAACCCTTTGCTATTTTTGACACAGTGATGCAGTTATAAAAAAGAATCACTACACATACCTGAACTTAGATCATTCTCCTGGCCCGCCACGTTGCCATCCTGTACATCCTGCGAAGCATGCGCCACAATAAAACTGTCCTCAGTGAGCGAGGCTGAGTTGCTTCCATCAGAAAGCACAGGATCACAATCACTATGAACTGCATTGAGCCCGTCCTCAAATTCATTAATATCTAAATTTAGTTGAGTCGGTTTTATAAAAATCAATTTTTTTTTTGTTTGCCAAAGCTGTTGTAGTAGTCTAGGATGCAAGATAACAATTTGAAAGATAGCGCCTTAGTTCTCATTTTCAATCCACTTGCCAAATTACTATAAAAAAAGCACTAGATTTTCAGAAGTAGAATTGATTCTGAGAAAAAAGTTGTAAATTCTATTGTTAAATCTGTAGATTTTTAAATTGGTTTTATATGAAAAAACGTGAAGTAAGGATAAGAAAATTAAGTTTGTATGAGGACATTCCTCAATGATATTTTGTATGACTTTACACGCCGGAAATTTATCGTTACAAAAATCATTTGACCCACCGATTATCACTACGTAATCCTTAGATGTAAAATTTTGTACCTGCGAACGCAAGTTACAAACAATATTGTCTAGACTAGCACCTGGCTTAAAAATATGTTCAATCTTACTGTAGAGTATTTAGAAAAGCAAAAATTCAGAGTAGTGTTCAAATTTCTTCCATGGTCATCAGACAACACCAAAACTCTACTCGCAGGCTGACCACTAGGCAGATTGGGTTGAATTATTTTATTTTCATCATTGTCAGGAACAGTGGAATAATCAACCTGAACCGATTTGACCACTTTTCCAAAATTACTGATGATAGTTGACAATTCTTCACCCAATGTTGAGATCTTTACGTTCATGCTCCTTTCTAAACTTTTTTTAAGAGTTTTTATCTGAAGTTCCTGGACTCCGATGATATTGCCATCCTCATTCAATCTTGACCTGAGTTCAAAAATATCTGTTTCGCTAATTCTTAGGTTTGACTCCAAGGTATTATTTTCATCTTCTAATATTCTAATTGAAGAAATCATTTGTCTATTTAGTATCTCTGATTCTAAAAGATCCTGTTTGAACTTGTAACTTGTGTATTTCTTCAGCATAAGTTAGAGCCTGCTGCTGCCTGTTATGCTCTTTCTCTTTGAACTTTTTGACTTCCCCGTTCAGTGATTCAATTATTTTAAGTTGATACTCCATTTTCTGCTGCAGTTCTCTCTCCAGATCGAGAGCTAGGTCCTCAAAGCTTTGAGAACCCTTCTGTAACCGAATGATAAACTTTTCTTTTTCCTTAAGTTTGGTTTTCAGTTTGTTGAGTTCTGTATCTTTATCGTCAATTCTTGTGAGCAGCTCCTCAATATCTCACTATTTTTGTCGGCAAGTTCACGCCTAATTCTATCATATGCTTTTCCTCCATTACCTGCGTCATCACTACCAAAGCCAATCCTGCAATCAGGGCAAAACAATATTAGATTTCTCTGACCTAGGACCAAGCAATCCGACTCCGTTATGGATATTCCCGAGCATCTCGTGCAGAAAGGATTTTTGCAAGCATCGCAGACGGCTCCAAAGACTTCATTTTCCTTGGGCTTACGCTTGAATATGCACTGTGATTTACAACTGAAACACTCCAGGTCCATTTTTATTCAGTAGACATGCGAAAACTCTTTACAAGGGAATTCCCACACACAAAATACATAAATATTTACAAGTCGATAAAAAAATACAACGAAAGAAATTTTTATCACTTCTAGTTTTTTACAATACACACTTCTATTAACCAACAGAAGCTGATATATACATACTTTAAAGTCGTTTAGGTTCAATGCTAAACTAGTAACATTTTCACCAATACGTAGAAAAAGTGTATTTTCAGTTCCATGCGAAAACGCGAAATTTTTTGGCAGATTTAGCACATATAACAAACAAAAAACTACGGAACAGATTTCACACGTGTGCACGTCGTATAAGTCACGACACGACGATCTTTTAGAAATCTTAAATTCAACAAATTTTCAATATAATTTATTTATTTATTTAATACAGGATCTACAGCAATGCCATTTACAGATACCACCTATTCTAACTAAAATAAAATAACAAAAAATAACACCACTCGAAACTTCCACCACACAAAAGCAGGCCGTTACATAAATCCGAAAATACATTCACATTATCCAACTATCATCCGCCGAGCCTGAGCAGCAAGCAACTTTTGTTCTACAATTCTTGCAAAGCATTCTAGATTGGTAACTGTTATATCTATGTCACTAGCATAAGTGTTAAAAATATCACACATACGATAAAGAGGAGAATTTTTATATACGTTGATTCTCGGAAAATCTAAAAAGAATGTTTTCCTCTGTCTAGTGCTGACATGACTAACTGAAAATGGCAGCTGTGATAAGATGTCCATGGAGTCAATGCGATTGTTGAGAAGTTTATACAAAAACATCAAGCAAATTTTAATTCGCCTATTTTCCAGGGTCAGCTGGGTCAGTCTATTAAACAAACTTAACAAAGCATACTGGTCATATCCCTGCACAGGATAATATTAATAACTCTACTGTTTCAAGAACATATATTTTAAAAATTTCCTCTGGAGCCTCTCTATTGATTTCGACCAGACTTCATAATGGGGCAACCAGATTATACTTTCATATTCCAGTCCAGGTAATACTAGACTGTCAAACAGCTGAAGGCAAACATCCACACTGAATCGTTTGGCGGATCTGACGAGGAACCCCATCACCCTATGAGCATCATTAATCTTTTCAACAATGTAACCTGTGAATGATAAAGAACCATCGAAAGTAACTCCTAGGTCCTTATGACTAGTACGACTGTTCTTAAACTGACCCATTAATGCTATATCTACTAATAATTGGATTCTTATTCAGGGAAAACGTCATTGTGGTGCATTTTTTACCGTTTAAAATAAAGCCATTGTCAGCACATCATTCGACAACACCATTCAAATCATGTTGCAAGAAATCACAATCATCCTCTGTCAATATTTCCAAAAATAACTTGAAGTCGTCAGCAAATGACAAAGTCCGAGCGTGTCTCGCAGTCTGACACAGTCCATTAATTGCAATCAAAAACAAAAGAGGTCCCAAGTTAGAACCCTGTGGAACTCTGGATGTACTACTATATACACAGGACTTTGCCCCTTTTATCTCAACATACTGTTGCTTATCAGTAAGGTAGGATCTTATTATAACTAAGTTCTCTGGTACATGCATTCTGCTCATTGATTGAATAACAATACAATGTTTCACTTTATCAAAGACTTTCTCCATATCTGTAAAAATTACGTCAACTTGCCGTTTATTATTAAATGATTTATGCAAATATTGACAAAAACTAATTAAATTCGTCATAGTGGATCTCTGTGGAAGAAAGCCATGTTGATATTGCGAAACATTAAATTTTACCTCTTCATAAGTCCTATTGAAGAGGACTATTTCGAAAACCTTAGATACACAATAGAAATAGGCCGGTAGTTAGTCATCTCATGTCTTTTGCCTCCCTTAAATATTGGAACGACTTTACTTATTCGCCAGGTAGTTGGGTAAGTAGAAGTTTGAAAACTTAGATTAAAGAGAAACTCTAATGAGTGCAGCAACGAATCACTGTAACCTTTAAGTATATAGCCTGGAAAGCCATCCGGTCCTATGGCCCTGTTCCCCTTCAACTTTTTTATCGCTTTACGAATCTCATGCTTAGTTATAGGTACGTCACAAAAGTGATTGTTACACTCACGCTCACAACAGTCCAGACCTTCAACCAAAGAAAACACAGCTAAAATACAGGGCAAACCCATCTGCTATACCTTTAGCACCCGCATAGGAGACATTATCATAGCTGACTTCTGATGGAATATCTGCGTTATTTTTCTGTTGCTTTATGTACGACCAGAAATACTTTGGATTGTCATGCAAGCCAATCTTGTAGGGTATCAAGAAAACTCTCGTATTTCAGAAATTAGATCAGTGAAATCCGTCCGGTTCGAGGTTTAAGCGAAGGTTATTTATATTACCTGGTACACGTAATATTATTGTTTCAATTCAACGAACGCGCTACCAAACGCAGACAGCAAGGATGACTTAACCTTGACGACCTTGCACTGTTATTATAATAATATATACAAGTCTTGAACCTACATCAACTCGATATATATAGGAGATTAGAAGACTGAGGTACAATCGGTATTAATTAGTACAAGCAGTATTATACAACATAATATAATGATAATCATAGCGAGAATCTTACGTAATAATTAATGTACGGAGTTAATAAGAATATAAGCTATGTAACGTAACGATCTTACATAATCTCTCTAAAGGTGAAAACAGAACTCAAATATTACCTGGAGTATCATTCAAATGAATAAAATAGTTCTACAATCTCTACTCTTGCCATATACTGGTTATAGGCAAATTTTATTTTAGCTTTAATTAGGCGCCTCATATGTTTGTACTTGTTTAGCCAGTAATCAGATCGAGTATGTTTATATTTCCTGAAACACTTCTCTTTGTTCCGTAGTTGTACTATAATGTTTCTATTGTACCAAACAGGAAACATTCTCCCGACCTGTGTCGACAAAGGAACACACTGAATGAATATATCATGAAATATAGCATAAAACTTGGCTAGCGCGCTATCAATATTATCGTACTCATAAAGAGCCCCCCATTGCTGTTTCTGGATCATATCATACATCAGAAGATAATTTGCCTTTTTAAAGTTAAATTTCCTCCCATACAGCACACCAAATCACGATTACGATGTGTTCGCATTGTGACGATGTATCTAGATGCAGACACAGGGTTGCACAATTCTACGATGTAAATGTGCTACGTTTACACATTTCAGGTACACACGTATGCACAAAGGTTAAACGTCCGCCTCACAATGTAGCCACAGTATACCATTTACATATACACAACTTAAATGATCCACAGTGTGTTATCGGCTGCACAGTGATTGTGTATTATGCTTAAACTCTGTTTACACATGGCATTTGTCCTTCTCAATTTGGACGTAAATATACTATTCCGTGTATATGTAGCTCCGTCGCCCCATGCATACGCATTGTCAAAGAAACCAATTTTTCATGAGCTACTTCAGGAAAATAAAAGTTTTGCCGCCTGACCTTTATTCGTTCTCAAAACAGGTATTTTAAAAAAATAATTAATATTATGGTTTTATGAGAACGAAAGAGCGGGCAGCGAAACTTTTATTTTCCTAAAGCATCTGTCTGAAGAAAAGTTCCTTTAAAATTGTTCTTTTTTTCTTTCCACATAATATACAAAGAGCGGCTAAAATATAGAACAAATTCATTTAAAAATCAGGTATTGACTTTTTAGAAAAATGTTCGATCACGTCAATTATAATTTCTCTTCCGTTTTTTTTGCATCAAAAAGAAAATATACAGGGTGTTTCAAAAAAGTAGATTTGATGTCAATTTTTTTTAAAATAAAACACTATTTTATAAAATCCAAAGCAATAGTGTTCCATTTAAAAATAAATTAAGTTTGATGTCAAATCAGATTTTTGACACAACCTGCATAATTTCATTTTAGAGCAAAAAAGCAGAACAAAAAATTAAAATGGACGTGTAGGAGCATTTTTCTAAAAAATCAATATCTGACTTTGAAACGAATTTGTTCCATATTTTAGCCGCTCACTTTATATAGTTACTACTACGGAACGCTATCAATTGGTGCAACAGAAAGCAGAAGTAGGAAAACACTAGAAAATGACAGAACTTTTACAAGAATATTAAAATGTATTGAAAATATTCAAATAACATAATAAAAACGCAAATATATCTTATGCTATACATTGCCAGCCTTTGTTGCAGCTCAGCAGCTCTCTTTTCAGCCATTCTTCGTTTTTTGAAACAAAAAAAAATCCTCCAGTCGGTTGGTTGCTTGTCGTTTTTCGTAACCATTCGCAGACCGCCACGTCGTTTTGGAGCTCAAATTTGGCAAATTGGGTATTGGACAAGAGTCTTTCATAAAGTCACTGCAATAATACAAAAAAGTACCTATAAGCTGAGCACAAAAGATCAATTGTTATGATTGTAACTGTAAATACTCTGAAGGATGTTCACTTTCCAATTTAATAAAAGTAAATGTGCAGAACATTATACGCCGTGATACCCAATGACCTTTGATTGTGCATTTCCTACAGCATCCATACCCAGTGTGGCCTTTGAGCTATATATGAACGAGCTGGTGCCGGTGCATCGCAAATGTAAGCATCCATTACGATTTTATATTTGACATGCATCAAAGGGTGTTGAAAATTTTTGTATCAAAAATCAGTGTAGCGAGAATCGTTACTCGATTTCCAAGACCGCCTAGGTTTTTTATAATAAGAAAGTGCATACCACCCCAGAACTTTACAAATGGTAAAATGACTACTACCTGCTACCACATGAGATACAAATGGCCAGCATGCTAACGCTCTGCGCTGGCATTGTTCCATCTCCCTCGAATGTAGAAACGACATCACACAACTGCAGAGTGTATGTTATTACACTGTACTATTACTTTTACGTGGTGTATACACAAAATTTTACTTAAAGCTATAATCACCACACTAATGATTTAAACTTTGTCAGCATCCTGTACGAACGTTAGATTTCAAAATTCTAACGACCCAATTAACTTTACGTTATTATAGGTACATAAAAATGTTAGGTAGAAATCCAACAAATTACATTAAACCATTGTAAGCATCATGTAGGGATCTATACGGACGTTAAATTTCAATAACATTCCAATGATCCATCTGTACTTTGTATAAATATGTTAAGAATCTTAGGTGCATAGGGTTAGTTTGGGTTATAAATATTATTAAACATTGTAGCTCCAATATTAATGGTACCTAGGAGTAATAAAGTATTTATCAATTTTTACTATACCTTATAATCCGTTTCAAAGTGCACAGAGACACACACACACTTCCGCGTCTTCCCAAATGATAAAACAAAAATGGCTGCTATATGATGTGGATGTACTACCCCACTTTTATAGAGGAAAGAGGATACACATGAGATACACATGCCCGGTATGCTCACGCTGACGCTTGCGCGCGCACTGTGCCGTGCTTCTGAATGGTTGAATGTAAATACGACAAGACACAACTAAAGAGTGTATATATAGTTTTTTGCATCATGTGTGTATATCGCACTTTTACGTGGTGTATGCAGTAGGTACAAATATTGCATAAAGCATCACACATACATATGACTTAAACCTTGTAGGCATCATTTACGGACGTCAAATTTCAACATTCTAATGATCCTTCTTTACGTTATATAAAAATGTTTAAAATCTTAAGTGCATACGGTATACAATTATTAAACATTATATCACATAATTCTATCAACAAAAACATAGGTGTATCTCATATGTGTACGTCAGTACTAGATCAACAATTAGTTTCATCATAACATATTTTGTTTCTCACGTGTATATCTTGTAGAGACGTAATTTAAATTGGACGTGCTGTATGGGCTATTTGTGATTGGCTCACATTCTTCTTCTTCACATCCACACTTAAAACTTGCCAACAAAGCATGATGATGGATATCAATAGGTAGCAGTGGGTCACTGTTAATCTGCAGAAAGCTAGTGAATGCTAAGAAACTCTTGAAATCAAGAACATGTTCATTAAGGACGTCATACACAAAGTCACGCAAGTTAAAATCACCTAAAATTTTACAATCATAATTTAAAAAATTAGTTTCAATACAATTATAAAATTTTCTATACAAATCCTTGCCACTACCTGGCACAAAGTAAATGACTATTACATACACATATTTCCTATGGCCCAGGCATAATTTAACACAGATTGCTTCAAGGGCATCATCAAACACAGTACATTCCTCAACTACATAACTATTCTTTACCGCCAGCAAAACTCCACCTCCCTGTTTTTTTCCAGCCAATTTAAAGTTTCTATACTTTCTGAAAATTACTCTATTGTTATTAAATTCAGAATTATAAACAGAGCTGTTTAGCCAAGTTTCAGTCAGAGCAATTATATCACTATCATTATTCAATATATTACATTTTAAAACTTCAAGCTTAGTTTTAATTCCTCTACAATTTTGATAGTAAATCTGTATCTTATTTAAGTTACCTCCAGTGTGTCGTTTGCTAGCGGAAAATGTGGATTGGTTATATCACGGGCTATATTTATGTCAGCCAACACATCACTCCTATCACCGCCTAAACAATCAATATTATCATCAACCAATGCATCGTCGGGCTCAGACTCCCTTCCATCAACAATTAAAACAGCATCCACCTCAGACTCGGGCACAGACCACAACTCTAAGGTCGCTCCACTCCCAGGAAAAGATTCAGTTAGACCCGATGTTTTAATATGAATTAAATTTTTATTCTTGTTTGTGATCTGTGTTGCATTAAGAATGCACTGAACTAACAGAGAGACCCTATAGTTATTTAGTCTATTATCCATTTTATCACAAATATCTAGATATAAGACACAATTTTCAGTAAACCTATTGAAAAACTGTTCAAGCTTTCTATTAAAATATCTTACAAGTCTTGGCTGACTGGAATTTATTACAGGAGAAGACAAAAACATAACATTAGTATGACAACATTCCCCAAGCTTAAAGTTAATGTGTCGCATTCGAGGATATTTGCCAGTTGCCAGATCGTTAGCTCCACATGCCACTATTACAAAATCATTGCTTGTTAAACCCATTACAGACTCCCCAATGTGATCGATAATATGTTTGTACGTCGCATTAGGTTTAACAACTGCTTGGACTCTGACTTCCTGATCACCAAAGATCCTCCGCAACGGCCTGTCAAGGTTTTTGATCGTTTGATCGCCCAAGATAAGAATGTTTCTAATACATTTCACATTTGTCAAATAGGAGACATCATCGCCATCCCGCATAGTGGGCCGTAATGACACCGTTGGAGCAATTGCAATTTTTTGGGATTCTTGTTCTTGAAATTCATCCTTCATCCACAGTTACCTTGTGGTGATCGGTAAACAGTAACAAGTCCCAAGTTAGGCCGCTTGAAATAAACACCAGCAATTTCTGCATGCAATTCCACTGAGATGTCCATCAGATTCACAGTCCAGATAATTTCCAGCCAGAATGCAAACACCACCATGAATCATATCAGATCTGCAAAAACCAGAGATGACAGTGTAACCAGGCACACTGCAAGCCTCAAGCTCTCCACTACTACGCCAGTGCTCATTTATACATACACAATCAATATTATGCTCATTAAAAAGAACTTCAAGGTATGATAACTTATTTCTCATACATTGGATATTAAAATGGAATAAAGCAAATTTATTTTTGTTTAAATTGGTAATGGTAGTTGAGGAACCTGGTACTTGTTAGGAGCCTCTGGGAGGTTTGGTTTCCCTGAGCGCAGGCGTTGTACGTTGAGAAAATGGTTTATCACGGTACCCATCGGCCAGATACTGAGATTCATGATATCCTGTTTTTTGGAAGTTGGTACTCCCAGTTTAAATGAACTGATGGTCCTTCCTGGTTGACATAAATTGATGGTCCTTCCTGGTTGACATCTTTACGCAGTTACATCCTTCATTCAGGTTCAACTTCCGCAGAAAACCTTCAGCTTTTTCCGGCTTCGTATCAGTAGCAAGACCGGCCACGGTCACATCATCCACAGCCACCTTCTCAGCCGATTACTAGTAGCAATGTTATCCAGGAGGTATTTGAAAGGCAAAAGCGTAATTCGAATGTTATGATTTTTAACGTAAAGCCTGAACCGTCCGAGGACCCGTCAAATTTAGCAGAGGTCTCTACCTTGCTAAATGAAGTGTTGAATCGTAACATCCCTGTGAGAAAGGCATCTAGAATTGTAAAGCCCAGCTGTAATTGCTGCAAGCCAGTCCGGATCATTTTGGATGACTATCGGGATGTGGAGTTTCTGCTGAAGAACAGGAGCAAGTTCTCAGGAAGGAAAATATACATCGAGTCTGACCTAACCCCGACTCAGTTGAACCAACTTAATGAAGTCAAGGAAGAGTTAAGGACACGCAGGGACAATGGTGAGGATAATCTTTTCATTAAATACATTAATGGTAATCCCTCAATAGCAACAAAAAACCAGACGCGGGCGCACCCTCCTCACTCTCCTTAGATAGCGTCATTACATGTTACTACCAGAATGTCCGCGGCCTACGTACCAAGACACATAACTTTTTCAGTGCTGCGTCCACCTCCGGCTATGATGTTATATTCGTTACTGAATCTTGACTTCAAAATGATATATTTGATACCGAAATCCTTCCTAGTTCATATGTAACGTACCGCTCGGACAGAAGAACTGATTTCGTAGCTGCATCTAGGGGTGGTGGAGTTTTGTTGGGAGTGCTTAACCATTTTCACTCAGAGACTAACAACCTTTCAGTGGTCCACAATGAGGTGCCGGAGATTGACTTAGTGGGGTGTAAAATTCAATGTAACCATTTCTTCCTGTATACTTTTGTACTGTATATTCCTCCCACCATCGATTCTGCGCAATCGGAACTCTTTTCCGAGGTTCTTTCAACGGCTGATGCAATTTACAGTAAACATGTAATTATTTTAGGTGATTTTAACGTACCAACTATCAATGAAAACCCCGCGTGTCCCAATGGCAAACATAAACTTTTGACTAATTTTTTTGAGTTTCTTAACTTTAATCAGTTCAACAATGTCGTTAATAGCAACTCTCGCTGTTTGGATCTGATCTTTGCAACTTTGATATCGCTGTATTGGACAGCGATGCACCTCTTGTTCCCGAAGATAACCATCATCCTTCATTGTCCTTTAAATTTCACGCAAGCCTATCCTCCCACAATAACTTACCAGTTAATAAGGACGACACAAAGGAATACAACTTCAGGAAGGTAAACTTTCCGCTCTTATATCATCTATTACTTAACGCTGACTGGTCACCTATTATAGTTCAGCAGGACGTCAACTCTACATGCAATGTTTTTTATGACATATTAAACAATATATTTCGTGAGGCAGTACCTCTAAAAGTAAAACGTAAAAGACGCTTCCTTCATGGTTCTCGGCTGACATTATACGTAATATCTATAAAAAGGAAAAAGCACTACGTGACTTTAAAACCCTCAAGTCTAATCACTACTTAGAGCGTTTTAGGTCTTTGCGCAAATACCTTAAAGCGCAGACCACAAGAGCCGACAGAAGCTACGTTCTGGGTACGGAAAACAAAATGTCAGATCCTAGTAATTATTGGTCCTTTACTCAAAGCAAACAACACCAGTCCCAAATTCCTCGCTCAATGAAATTTTCCAACATATCTTACGACACCCCTTACAGCATTGTCTCAGCTGTTGGTGTATATTTCAAAAGCGTTTATACCAACTCAATCCATAGTGAGCATCCTTTTGTATCTGAACCTCCCTCAACTTACATTGATGTAGCACCGCTCACGACCAGGGATATCATAGCAGCAAGCAAGTGTCTTAAGAATAAAATGACCTCCGGTTCTGATCTGATTCCTAGCTTTCTCGTTAAGGATTGCTCTGTTGCCTTATTGGACCATCTGCTTCATATTTTTAATCTTATCGTAAACACCGGCGTTTTTCCCGATATCTGGAAGCAAGCAAAAGTATGTCCTATCTTTAAGAAGGGCGACGCTGGCGTAGTTTAAAATTACCGCCCTATATCTATCCTATGCAACTTCTCAAAGTTATTTGAACTGGCTCTATACAAATTGATTTTTACAAAGGTTAACCCAATGCTTTCCGATGAGCAGCACGGCTTTGTTGCCGATAGATCATGCACTACAAACCTGGCATCGTTTTCTCAATTTGTGTGCGAACTCCTTAATGACAGAGGTCAAGTTGACGTGGTTTATACAGACTTTAAGAAGACATTTGATCAGATTGATCATCTCATCTTATTAAATAAACTTGAGCAGCGTCAGTTTGGTCTTTCCGATCGCTTAGTAAATCTTTTCGGCTCTTACCTGACTGACCGTTCCCAGTACATATGTGTCAGTTGAAGGCTTTAAATCTGCTTGTTTTACCCCCACCTCGGGAGTTCCTCAAGGTTCTAACCTGGGTCCCCTTCTATTTAACATATACATTAACGACCTTATCGCTATGCTCACCTGCCAAAGGTTAGCATATGCAGATGACCTGAAACTATTTTCCTGTGTAAATTCTGCTGCCGATTGCGCTCTGTTGCAGTCGGATATTGATATTGTAAGCCATTGGTGCAGTCTGAACAGACTTAATCTAAATGTCGCCAAGGGTAATGTTACCAGCTACTTTCGCATTAATAATCTACTTATCGTCAATTACTTCGCTAATGGGACAACTCTTGCCAGGACTGCTTTAAGGATCTCTGAGTCTTTGATGAAAAATGTTCTTTTATTCCTCACATTGGTAACGCTGTCTCAAAAGCATCACGGATGCTGGGTTTCGGTCTTCGAAACTGCAAACTGTTTACGAGCACCGCAACTGCCAAAATTCTTTATTACTCCTTTGTCAGATCCAGGCTGGACTATGGTTCTCTTGTATGGTTTCCGATCTACGACTGCCACACTCAACACTGGAATCAGTTCAACGGCGATTCCATAAGTGGCTGGCGCTAAAGGATGATGGTATTTACCCTACAAGGGGCTTCGACCATTGAGCACTGCTCACGAAGTATAATGAACTGCCTCTTGCGAAAAGGAGAGAGATGCAATCCGTAAAATTTCTATTTAAATTACTCAACAACATTATCGATTGTCCTCTTTTACAAAGAATTTCCTTTCGTGTACCACGCCCTGAATCCAGACAGAGACTTGCCTTCAACTTGGACACCGCCCGATCCAACATACTATATCATAGTCCAATTTACTTTATGTGTAAGAACTTTAATTCCATTGGTGACACGTGTGACATTCACAACGATAATTTAACTTTTATTTTAAATCACATGCGCACGGTCGATGCCGAAGATTAAATATTGAACATCGCTAAATTGATCCTTCTTCATTGTTTTCTTTTTTTTTTGTTTTCTATTGTATTTTTTGTTTGTAGTCTTCTATTGTAGTTTTGTAATTTTGTAATTTACTTAAGATATACGATAACTTCTTTTTCTTTATTATACTTTGAATTTCCTGTAATTGGGTATTTAACCTGTTGGAAATAA
>JAEQML010068793.1:0-17989 GCA_016904865.1 Pissodes strobi | reverse complement strand
GTTAATGAGTCCTAACGCATAATTAACATAGAGTAAAAAGATATTTGATTATCTTATTCAAGACTTTTCTTTGACGTAATAAAGTTAAGCTCTATATTTATATGATTACGTATTTCTATGAACTCAATTGGTGGCTTCTGTCACTGATTATTAATTAATTAACAACAAATTAAATTCGCACTATATATGAATGTAATATTTAGGTTCATACCTTGGCTAAACTATAAGCAATGATGACCACCTGCATTTCACCATAAATTTCCAAAAGTTTTATAATTTATGAAAATGAAATTCGGCTTCGAAGCAGATTAAACATACTTTTAGGCCGTACCTATATGTGGTAAATATAAAAACAGCTGAAATTTTACGGTCTTACGGCAGCTAAGCATGACCATAGATCCCTATTTGCTTTCAGCGTAGGATTTTTTTCAAGTAAATTGTCACAAGTAAAACCACAGGTGCTCGTTAACGACAATATTGGTGGCAAAATTAATAAACAATTATACCTGCATACGATAAAATTGCCTCTTTATCGCTACTGGTTTTAATAATGGAGTGTTTACACTTAATAAAGGAAAAGGATGATTAGTGAGTGGTAATTAAGTAATTTACAATCGTGATGGTATTATGTGACTAAAGGGTAATAATTAAGCAACGCCCCCTTAATGCCCTAAGCCTTAAAGTACAGTTTTTGAGCGACTGCCACATTTGAAAAACTGGGCCTAAAGGATAAGTTTAGTTGAGCCGCTTTCCTGTGCGCCAATCAAGTGTAATATTCGATTTTTGAGTCGAAATTAAAATTGATTTTGGTTGTTAATGCGTATATTAATATACATTTTTTTTTATTTCAGTTGTTCTTCTGGACACGACAGCCGAAGAAGCCAGCTTAGATTGGACCAGATATCCTTATGGACCTCAATCCAGTACTCCAGGGGTAAGTCGTGCGTAAAAATATCGTATAAGAAAAATTGCATTTTCTGTTGCTAGACACGACACGTCACCACTTAATATTTTATTACTCGAAAACCGAATAATCTGGAACGACAAAATTTCCGTACATTAAAGAGGAGCGTTATGAATACAACATATCAAAAATTCGGATGGATATATTTGAAAATACCAATTTGGTAAATTTTTGAATTTTAAGTCGGAAAAATCTATTTTAATTGTATATATTATCGACGGGTAACTGTCTCAAAAAAAAATTTTACTTTAATTGTATATATTATCGACGGATAACTGTCTCAAAAAGAAAACAATGCCAGATTCGTAAACCTCGACATCTCTGCCACAAAAAAGGTCTATAACAATTTTCCGTACGAGATCGGGAAATATAAGAAAATCTATGTTAAAGGGAAACATGCATTATCTCAAGTTTTCCATATTTCGGCACATTTGCTAGTTTGAATAGATAGCTTTGCTTTTGATGAATTATGAGAAAATTATGGCATGACGTTTAGGTGTACTATGCGCTGATTGAGGCACGCCTTCGCTATGGCATATGTCTTTGGGGATGTTGTGGGGATTGTATTTTTCAATCGGTTTTTGTCTTGCAGAAACGAGCAATAAGATTTGTTTGCAAGACGAAGCACAGAGAATCGTGCGGACCACTATTCCTCTTCTTGAGGATACTTACCTTGGCTTCATAGTAGAGTGCCCAACGCAGTAAAAGCCTTCTATAAATGATTTTTGTGGGCACCTCGGGGTTACAAGCTGAAATTTTCACAGAATGAATGCTGTATTATATTAATTCAAAATCCGAAGGTAATAAAAAATCATAACGGGCAAAAGGGCAGTATACCTAAAAATCGAGATTATTATATGAACGTGTAGGATATTAAATTATGAATATTTTCATATAAAATTCATCTACATTTTTGTACGAATTATATTTTTTATCATTGCTTGAAATATGCAGATTACATTGGCCCTTACGGCAAAATAAATCAAAAAATTGAAATATCTCCCTTTGAACCTGGGCAAAATCTGAATGAAATATACTCATTTTTCTATTCACCTCGCATTCTCTCCGAAATGAAGGCTCAAATCAAAAATTTTTATTCTTGCAAAACGTTTGGCTTAAGTATTTAGAATACATAGGTGCATGAATACATTTTTTTTTCTCAAATGATAATGGAAAAATAGAATTAAATGTAAAAAAGTAATTTTCTTCAAGCAGCGACCGGCCGATCTCGCGGTTCCCGAAAACTCTCGTATCTCACTTTTCTTCATAGCTTCCTCTCTCTCGCGCCTATTGTACAATACAATAAGGCGCTGCCGCATATTTTGTTGTTCGCGCAGGAATTTGCCTTTGCTAATAGCCTCTACCAACACCAATTTTGAGCCTTTACGCATGCGTACGTGCTAATTCAATTATTTTCAGTTGTTTCTCTTGATTTTGGGCATTGCCTTGGGTTAGGTTTGTTTGACTGCGCCCTTGAATCTAGCGAAGGGCCATGCGTGAAGTGAAATATTAGTCCAATGGTCGAAAATTTGCTGTAGGTAGACGCTTGTCTAAAAACAAACGAAGCGAAGTGAAGACGTAAGCAAGTACGATTTTACGCGTTATTGCCAACATCTCAACAGTAATATACCGATAGCGGAGATGTCTGATCGAAAAGACCGTTGATTTGAAACAAAAAAAAATGATTTTTCAAAATTTCTATGGGACAAATTTTCGTTTACAATCTGAAAAAAAACCCCGAGAGCTTTAGCTCGATGGGTCTTTTCTTTGAGATAGTGAAGACAAGCGCGCGTAGCGCGCCTGTTTGCGCGCTTATTTCCTTTCTTTGGTTAATTTAGGGTTAGTCTGGGTTAATTTTGGTTTGTTTGACTTGGTTAGTTTGGATTAATCTGGGTTGGTTTTGATTACTTTGGGTTAGTATTGGTTAGTCTGGGTTAGTTTTGCTTAGTTTGAGATAGTAAGAGACAAGCGCGTATAACGCGCTTGTTTGCGCGCTTATTTCCTTACTTTGGTTAATTTAGTGTTAGTTTGGGTTAGTTTGGATTGGCTTTGGTTAGTTGGTTTTTGTTACTTTGGGTTAGTGTTGGTTAGTTTGGGTTAGTTTTGGTTAGTCTGGGATGAATTTGCTTAGTTTGAGATAGCGAAGAGATAAGCGCGCATAGCGCGCTTATTTCCTTACTTTGGTTAATTTAGGGTTAGTCTGGGTTAGTTTTGGTTTGTTTGGGTTGGCTTTAATTAATTTGGGTTAGTCTGGGTTGGTTTATTTCCTTTCTTTGGTTAATTTGGTTAATTTAGGCTTAGTCTGGGTTAATTTTGGTTTGTTTGACTTGGCTTTGGTTAGTTTGGGTTAATCTGGGTTGGTTTTGATTACTCTGGGTTAGTATTGGTTAGTCTGGGTTAGTTTTGCTTAGTTTGAGATAGTAAGAGACAAGCGCGTGTAACGCGCTTGTTTGCGCGCTTATTTCCTTACTTTGGTTAATTTAGTGTTAGTTTGGGTTAGTTTGGATTGGCTTTGGTTAGTTTGGTTTTTGTTACTTTGGGTTAGTGTTGGTTAGTTTGGGTTAGTCTGGGATGAATTTGCTTAGTTTGAGATAGCGAAGAGATAAGCGCGCATAGCGCGCTTATTTCCTTACTTTGGTTAATTTAGGGTTAGTCTGGGTTAGTTTTGGTTTGTTTGGGTTGGCTTTGATTAGTTTGGGTTAGTCTGCGCTGGTTTTAGTTACTTTGGGTTAGTTTGGGTTAGTCTGGGATAGTTTTGCTTAGTTTGAGATAGTGAAGACACAATAGCGCGTAGCGCGTTTATTTTCTTACTTTGGTTAATTTAGGGTTGGTCTGGGTTAGTTTGGGTTGACTTTGGTTAGTTTGAGTTTGGTTACTTTGGGTTCATTTTGGTTAGTCTGGCTTGGTTTTGCTTAGTTTGAGACAGTGAAGAGAAAAGCGCGCGTAGCGCGCTTGTTTGCGCACTTATTTCCTTACTTTGGTTAATTTAGGGTTGGTCTGGGTTAGTTTTGGTTTGTTTGGTTTGGCTTTAGATAGTTTGGGTTAGTCTGGGTTGAGTTACTTTGGGTTAGTTTGGGTTGGTATTGGTTAGTTTGGGTTAGTTTTGCTTAGTTTGAGATAGTGAAGAGACAAGTGTGCTACAGCGCGCCTTTTTGCGCGATTATTGTGTTATTTTGGTTAATTTAGTGTTAGTTTGGATTGGCTTTGGTTAGTTTGGTTTTTGTTACTTTGGGTTAGTGTTGGTTAGTTTGGGTTAGTTTTGGTTAGTCTGGGTTGGTTTTGCTTAGTTTGAGATAGTGAAAAGAAAACGCGCGAAGCGCGCTTGGTTGCGCGCTTATTTCCTTATACTTTGGTTAGTTTAGGGTTAGTTTGGGTTAGTTTTGGTTTGTTTGGGCTTTGGTTACTTTGGGTTAGTCTGGGTTGGTTTTGGTTACTTTGGATTAGTGTTGGTTAGTTTGGGTTTGTTTAGGTTGGCTGTGTTGGCAAGCTGCTATTCTACTTTTTGAAACATTTGGGATTCTTTTTTCAATTTTTGGCATCGAAAGTGCTTTGCGCAACATGTAACGTGTCACAAAACACTTATAATACTGTCTAATACTCGTTACATGAAAATAAATTGCATAATTCGAAAAGGGCACTAAGTAAAAATTTACCCTTTTCTACGGTGTCCACAAGGTTAATTTGGGTTAGTTTTGTCTGGCTTAGTCCCTGGAGCGAGCGACGAACGAAATATTGGAACAACACTGAGCTGCTGCCAAATGCACAGGTCCGAAAGTCGAAAATTTGGTATAGATAAATGTGAGTGATCCGAAAGATTCATATTTTTTTAGGTTAGAAATGTTACTATTTTTTAATAAAAAAGATCCTCCGTCCGCACTTTTTTAACATGAATCACTCTCTCTAACATAGAAAATGTTCTTATTTTTACCAAAATCTTCTTAATTTGTGTGACGCTAAAGTGTTATGGACGCGAGGGCATTTGTTCCACCTGGCCGTTGTTTGATATTTTGCTGATCCCTTGAATTTTTTCCGCAATTTTTATTTTCTATGAATGGATTCTTCGATGTAGCCTTTCGCTACCGATGAGGATTTCCATCTTCCATGGCGCTCAAGTGTTGTCAGGCTGGCCCCGGCATTAAGTAGCAGGGTAGCAGAAGATCTTCTCAAACAATGTCCGGTGTAAAGTTCTTCAGTTTCAAGGTTTAAGTAAGCAGCAATTTTGGAGGGTATTTTTGACATAGTATCGATACCCACACACTGACTTGTACATTTGGCATTTTTATAAAAGGCAAAAAAAGCAGCTGTTACCAGTATTTTTTGGTCTTAATGGAATGTATTTTTTTGGGTCAAGTTTCGTTTAGCTGAAATCCGTTAGGAAGATATTAAATTTATTTTTGACATTATAGTACCTGTTTGAATGCAGAACAATCAAAGTTTTTCCCCGCATTGATGTATTAATCTCATTTTCAAAAAAAAAAAAAAAAATTAAAAGAGCGAAAATCCGCTAGAAAAAAATTCTTGGCTTAGAGTAGCTCTACCTCTCTAACCCTTATTAACCAGAGTAAAAGGACAAGCGCGCGTGTCTCTTCACTATCCCAAATTCCCCCAACCTAACCCAGACGAACCCAAACTAACCCAATCTAACCTAAACTAACCCAAACTAACTCAAGCTAACCCAAACTAACCTAAACTAACCAGAGTAAAAAGACAAGCGCGCTGGAGGAGATCGAATCAAGTCTAACTAAAATTAATCCAAATAAAAAGAATTGAGAAAAAGCAAACGAAAAAAAAATTGAAAAATGTAACCATATTTCTATCACTTACTTGGCAACGTAGCTACAAGTTCAAAAACTTGAGAAATACTTTTAAAGTAATATATGTTCATTCTTCAACCACATATTCAAAATCAGTATACTCAAAACATTTTCATATTAAAACACGCTATTTTAATAATGTTCAATAAACTCCAAAACTATGTTAACTGATTGTCAATTTGACTGAACGTTACTCCATTCTTTTATTATTTTCTCAAAGCCTACTTGATACTTGAATGTTCAGTATACGATCTTTGGACATCACCAAGGTGCGTTCGGTAAAAGGTTACACATTTCTGTTACAAGCAATGTCACAAGAAGTGAGTTGAATAAATCCAATTTTTTTTCAGTTTTTTGTATAAAAAAGCATATTTCTGTCCTATTACAAGGATGTTTTTAAATATTTTCCCCGTCCAAATGGATGGAAACCCTACCTGTAAGTGAAGTTCTTTACTAAATCATTCCTAATAATCGTTATAGAAAAAGTGGTCGGGAAAATAAACATTTAAATATAGAAATTTTGCGCTATGTTAATGGGACAGCAAGAAATTATATCCGTTAAAAAAACAAGCTTTAGGTTTTAGCTGACGGCGGCAAAAGTAGGAAATCATATGTAAAATATGCATAATACAACGATTTAACCGGCCGTATAAAAATTACGACACAAAAATAATAAATAATGTTCGCACGGATATCTTTCATCTCTAATCGTGAATTATGCACTCAGATGCGATCTTCGCGGTTTCGCAACGTGTGCATTACGCATTTAAAATATTCCGCAACTCTGGCTTTATGACGATTTTTGTAATTAAAATCCTGAATATCTTTTTGCAACGTGTCATTAGACCGAAGGTTTTTAATTACCCAATATTATTTTACCTGTAGTAATAGATTTCCTATTCGTACAGTTTATTAAACATTATCAATGATGTTAATTGAGAGTGAATGGCGTTTTGCGCAAATCGTGATGCTATCTTCCCATATGCACAGGAGCACAGGTCCGGGTCTGTTTCTATTGATGATAAAATTGTAGAATTTAATATCATAAACATGCCCCCCCCTTTACATCAAATTCGTGCTTTTATCGTTCTTTTCGCGAACGGATGCGTGTATATAAAAATGATATTTAGGGCCCTCTAAAAACTTCTTTCATTTAACTTTGTTGCCGGCATCAAGCAAGAAGTCAACTTTCATAATATTCCGCAACTTTTACGGCCAATATAAAGACTCTGGCAGGTTAATTTCGATATGCATGTGTACGCGCCAGTAAAGTCTAGCTTTCGCGTCAGCAGCGTCGTAATCTTAAGAATGATGTATTGTAAAGGCATAGAACGAAAAAGTTGGACGTGTAAAATGAGTTTTAAACGGCAATAAAATAGGGATTCGCTAAAGAAATTTGATGAATATGCAAACGAAACATCACACTTTGCTGTTTGAAAGAAAGATCAATTGAATACAAACAAAAGTTATTTAACATTAAGTAGAAAAGGCGCAGAATCTCGGCCCGATAAAACGTTTTTGCTAAATCCGTTAATCAGAATCGAAATTATAGGGTTTTATAATTAAGGAAACATTTGGCTTAGTTCATCTATTAAACAAAGAACTGGAGCAATTTGCTACTGTTCTTCTGCCCTTTTATACGCATCACTATGGTTACGCCGTGCGGTTCTCATGGTTACGCTTACAATTAGCTTTAAGAAACGGACGTTAGCCAACTGCTCTTAGTATTTATCTATAATATGTTTTGCAAATTTTGGCCCTGTGCAACTAAGCCAAAGTTGATTCGACGACTAACCCAAACTAACCAAATCTATTAAAATTGATTATAACGTATCGGAACCGGTTCAAATGAATAAAATAAATTGAAACTAGGTGAAACTAACCGAATGTTGATCAGATGACTAACCAAGTGCAGTGAATACTTCTTGGGCTGCATGACGCGTCACGACACGGTTTATGAAATTTTCGTCTCGTGAGAGCGATAAAGTATATGATTCCCCCCCTCTCTCTCTCTCGTTCCCTCTTATAGAATCGGTAAAGAATTATTCAATTCTATATCACGTGTACTGTGCCATAAGCGACTTTTTTCCGCCTAGGTATATTGTACAAGAACATTCAGAAATAATTGTTTTTGTGTCTCTTTTTAATGTTTTTATATTTACATTATTTTTTATAATTTTTTTGGGTCGTCTATATTGTATGATAAAAAAAATAAATATACTTTGTAAAACATAATCGTTTCATTACATTGGCACGGCAATATTTCACTTTATCGTAATTTTAAACATTAGTACAATTAGTTCATTTTATTGCTTCTGCTCAGTACATTTCATAAACTCTGCGCGGCAACACTGCAGTGCCAAAATGAAACCCGAAGCGGATAACCTATAAACGTCCCAACTAGCAAAATGGAATTCTAAAAGAATTGAATTATTGTATAACAGTCGAATAGCGTTGTTTTAAGGACTGTTTATTTTTGTTGCAATAATTTGGTTTTCTAAAGAAAATTGTTGTATTAAATGATTTTATAGTGGCTTTTACAACATATCCTATAACGCATTATACAATAATTCCTTTTAAAATGATATAATACTTCATAAGCAAGTTTATACCATATCAAAAATATTATTTTATAAGACCTGCATACCTATTGTATAAGGTTTCTATAATATATTATATAGCTAATAGTGACAACATTATAAAATAGTTACTTAGGCTTGTCTTATTAAAGTTGTATAATGTTGTATAATAAATATTTTATAGCATTGAATTGCGCTGCATTATAAAACACTTTTATACGTGAACTTTAGATACTATACGACTCTCTCCTTTATAATTGCCTTATAGGATAAAACAGTGTATAACAGAATAAATTCGTTCTAAGATCTGCGTTATAAGACTGAAGTGAACGTAACCTCACTTTTGCACTAAAATATTTTATTTTGATGGGTGATAAATTCAATTAAAGTAATAATAAGATAAATTCTCAGTGAAAAAAAAATACCAAACACACAAGACAAACCAGATAATATTAATAGTATTAGTATGCATGTTCAAAATCTGGAATCTGGGGATACACAAGCAAACGCAAAGAAATGGTATGACCGACGATACAATAACAATAACAAATTTTAATTATACATTCACTTTGAGGTTAGGATGCAAGAGATTTTATAAAGGTTGTATAGTGCCGCCAGTCGCACACAACCACGTTAAACAACCGAATGATGCCATGGCCACGATTAGCTGATATCTCTTTAGCCTTCTTGAACTTTTTGGAGCATGGTTGCCACGTTGAACTAAAAATTTTTTAGTTGGAAGAAAATTTTACATCTATTTAAAAAAAAATAAGTTAATATTTTTTTAATGTAAACCCCCATTCTAACCACTCTCTCTTGCGTTTTAATAATGTTAAAAGTAAAGTTTAATTATTTATAAATGATAAAATCCTTTTCTTAAAATAGGTAGCAAGTAGTTAGCCTCGGCTCAGGCCGAATTTCTAATCCTACATTGCTATTAAATTATTATCAGCTGTTTTGAAAGTTTAAATTCATATTACCATATAAGATCTGGCAACCTCTATTTTTTGGCGAATCTCAATATTATTTACTTATCAAAAAAAGTTGCATAGTGACTAAATATTCATCGTTATAAAACAATTTTATCGTATACCGTTTCATTTCACAATGAAACATTATTTAATGCATTTCTTTGGGATAAAATTGTTGTATTATAAATGGCCATGTTTAAATAAGGAATTCTTGTATCGTTTATCGCCGCCATTATGAGCAATTGAGTTGGAAAAGATGAAACTAACTTGAAAATGTGACTTTATTATTATTTAGAGAATTATATTGTGAAAGTATTGTCACATGCAGTAATAAACTATTAAAATCATTTAAAAAAAGGAGAAATAAAAAAATATAAATTAAAAAAAAAATAATTTTTACATGAAATCTATTAATCAACTGCTTTGCCATTTTCACGCTCTAATAATAATTAATAAGTCTTCATTTTTACAATAATGCATGCACATACTAGATTTGTATTATTCACAACACGCTTAAAATATAATTTGGTGCTAATATTCTTCACTAAAAAATAAAATGCTTTTTTAAACTGCTAAATGATAAAATGTTTTCATTGTGCTCGCAATAACACCATTATAAAAAAATATAATGCATTATACAACCATTTTGTAAGACTTTTGTAGTGCCGCTTTAATCCCATTTTATAGATGTGACTACGTGACACACTATAAAACCATTTTATAGTAGCTGTATAAATGTGTATAAAACAGTCGTATAAGAGTTGTATAAACTTTTAATAGAACTGTTATACTACCAAACTGTTGTATAAAAATGGGCCCTTTTTGGTTGTATAAGGATCATTTAATGGTTTTGTAGAACGTTATAAGAATTTTAGTATCCTATAGTTGTTTATACAAACCTTATAGAATTTAATTTGCTACTTGGGGGGTGGGACTTCCGGTTCGTTCTCGGTCGAGTGAACATATGTCGGGTATCGGCTCTTTCGTCTTCAGCTTCATATACATGATCAGTTTGGTAAGTGTGGTGAGCGTTCGGGGATTGTTTTGTTTCTCCCCAGCCGGGGGTTTGAGCCCCGTGCATGTACAAGATCTAAATTTGTGAACGTCCAGCCGGTGGTGTTCGAACCTTAAAACAAGCCGTGCATGTACAAGTCCAGAAGTATATAATAGCACTGGAGGGTCTAAAAATAGTATATCTGTCCAACAGAGTGCAACCAATTTGAAAGGGTCGCTCTAGCTCTTGCTAAGCCCGGACAGGGGTCTTTACTGGCTGAATTGCTCACGCAAAGGCCAACAGCGAATCGTAGTACTACTACTACTACTATGACTTAAATCAGTCTCGTGGCATCGACAATATCAGTCGACCAATAAACGGTCCTCAATAAAATAACCAATGAGGTAACGAATTGAGTCGATTCCGGTATCAAGGCGACAAATTAAATCACTACATTTCAGGTATATGAAATAAATTACTGCCATAAGCTTTACAGCCAAATATAATAAAGATTAACTCAATCAGACATATTTTCCTTGTAGTTCAAAATGGGACTTCAAGATCTAGCAAAACAAGGTTTCCTACTAATCGATAAAAAAAAGCGGCCCTAAATATTCTAAAATTTTTTAAACAGCTATATAAGGTTCCCAATTCTTTATAAAAAAAATAATAATCTCTAAACAGATTGTTGTATCTATAAAAATACTATCGGAAAAATTTTAAAAATGCTCCTCGACTAATTTTTCATTTTTCTATCAAGGGAATATGGATCGTTGGGACAAAATTTTTCAATTATTTTAAAGCATTTAAATACATTGATTTAAACACACATTTAAATTGATGGAAAAACAGGTTGGTATGTAAGACAAGGTAGTTATTTTTGCTGAATAAATGAAATTGTAAGGTTTATCTAGCTGGTAAGAGATATTACACTTAAATTAAAAAAAAGGTGTGTGACAACATCGCTGGCCCATGCCGCATTCCTTTGGTAGATACAGTCTAGTCTGTATCGTGCAACTACAATGTGCGCATTATAACGAAATTGTGAATAGAAATAGGTACATGGTACATGCTACGTTCTGATTTGTCTTTAAATTGTTTCCTACTGACTTTTTTCCTTAAGAAAGTTCGAATAAGAGAAAACCGATTTTCAACAAATTTTCTCACTAAAAAAAACGTCAATTGCAAATCAAAATTGCGGTTTTGATTAATCGATAAAGAAAGAACCAGTTCTACATGTCAAACGGTATTTTTCAGGAATTTTATTCCCCCCAGGGCCGAGAATGCAAGTGAAAATTCCTTTTTTTCTCTGTAGTGAACGAGACTGACCCGTCAGACGCGTGAGGTCAGACTCAGCTATGCAGTTTATAGATTGATACACGATAACTGTCGATGTGATGCATGAAATCGTCTGGACGCGTTCCTTTAAACACTTTTGCGAAAACTATTGCCATTGACTAGAAACGGAAAATGCCCAAAATATGTTGTGTATATTTTTAATAAAGGAATCGCTTTCGTTCGCTCTAGGGCCGAAAACGACGCGAAGATCGACAAAAACTGGAACAATAGTTCGATAGGGAGTTTCTACAAAAAATGCTTTCGCGTTTCAAAAATGTCGTGAAATGAACTTTTTCAGGGAAAATGCAAAACCATCAATTCCTAGGCTAAAAAAATAAAAGTTTTTGTTTAGAAACGCCGATTACTTGACTAGAATCGTTAAAAACTACATATGGCCGTGAGTGTAAGCGATGGCTCCCCAATCTGAGAAAAAAACTTTCACTACAAGATGCACGTGAGTCCCTTAAAAAAATTATAATATTACATTACGCTAAATTAGGAACTACCTTAATAACTTGCCATTCTTGCCAAACAATGTTTGACCAAGGCAGCTGTCTATAAGTAAACACTGTTGCGAATCAAAAATTCCAATAAAATCACTTTTTTTATTTTTTTTATAATTGAGCTAAATATAAGAATCAGCTTTTATCAAAACTGCGCCACCTTCTTTGCTAAATGATTTATAGCGAGATGATAATCTCGACTCAGCGGTCCGATAAAGTGTTTTTGCGAAATCCGTTTCGTTTTAAAAAATTCGTTAATTAGAATCGAAATTATATCGTTTTATAATTAAGGAAACATTTGGCTTAGTTCATCTATTAAACAAAAAGCTGGAGCAATTTGCCACTGTTCTTCCGCCCTCTTATACGCATCACTATGGTTACGCCCTGCGGTTGCCATGGTTACGCTAATAATTAGCTTTAAGAAACGGACGCTAGCCAACTGCTCTTAGTATTTATCTATAATTTGCTTTGCAAATCTTTTTTAGGCGCTTTCAGAACCTGGGCAGTGAATAAACAAATTGAACAGTCAAATCTAACGCGTCAGATATAAGATTGCCGTTATGAACGTCAGCTAATTTTTAGGTATTTAGAATTATTTTTTGGATTTGGCACGTTTTTAGATACCACTTGGGGGGGCAGCCGACGGTCATTTGTTTTTGGTGAGCCGATCTTCCATTTCCGAATTATTATGTCACTTGTGCGATTTTTCAAAATGTTGCCTTGATACCCGATAAGTGTCGAAACAATTGATAAAATTTTGTGTGTTTTGTGTTCCTTTTGACGGTCTTTGAAATTGGCGAGAATCGGAAAATGGTGAGATTTTTTTTGGACGTGTATATTTTTGAAAAAGGGATCACTTTGGGTCGTTTTAGCGCCGAAAAACTCTCAATGATCGAAAAACTGAGACGACAATTCAATAGGGAATTTCTAGGAGGAAAACTCTTTAAATGCTTCTCTGTTTCGAAAATGACAGGAAATTGCGAAAATATTATAAATTAAAAAAATTAAGGTTTTTTCGAAAAATTTATACAGGGTGAGCTGGTTGAATTTAAACTTTCCACCATTTCGAGTTTTGATACGGCACGTCACCACTTAATGTTTTATTACTGGAATATCCAATAATCCGAAATAACCAAACTTTAGTACTACATAAAAACACAAAAAAATACTATGGTTCTCAGTTTTATATAAATGATGAAATTCCAATAAAATATTATAATTTCTTAACAAATTGCGGTAACTAAAAAAACCGTAATTATTTTCGATGTGCGGTTTTCACTAATCTAGTGAAAGAACGGTTTTATAAACCCTGAAAAATATAATTGTATCGTGTTGCAAATGCAATTGTATAAATAGAGAAATATTATGGCTGAATAAATTAACTATCCGGGATAGAAACATCGATAAATTTATCCGTATTGTCAAACTTTTTCGAGGGCACTCAATACGCTTAAGAAGGCAAATAAAATCAGAGAGCATTCAAAGCTCGAGTATATGTAGGTATGTATGTATATCTTTATTTATGGACCGAGTCGACTTGAAATTTTAAAGTTTACTATAAGCAAAACAGCGCACCAGATCCCTTAGATTTGTTGCGACGATAAAAGGAAATATATGCGGAAATTGTACGGAAAACTTTCCGAAAGATTAAAAAGAGCAAAATTTATTGGGAATAGAGTTAGAGTAAGAACATTTTTGCCTATTATTTTCCATGGCCGCCAGTGGTTTGCATATAACCCAAACTAACCTAAACACTAATAATAGTCTTCCAACGAGGACTGAACCAAAATAGCCGATCGATGTATTTTTTTTCTATGGAATTCAAAAACGTCCTAAAAATAGTTGTCCAGGCTACATCTAGACGCAGGATTACTCCAAAACGTCAACAGAGTCGCCACCTCGGGAATAAGCTTGAAGTTAGCTACGTTATGGGAACCCGCTATTTTGGCGAAGGTAGTAACAATAAGTCCATACCTAATAAACATATATAGTTAAATATATGAATAAACAATTGATTCACTTGATAAACAGTAAACATCAGGAATCAGTAAGATATCAAAATGGAGCAATACAACAGATTTGTATAGGAGAAACTAAAGGAAAGCATGAAGCAGGATAGGATAGGGAAAATATAATTATTTATGGAACAAGTACTCAAGTAAAACAAGAAACTAAGAGAAACTAAGACAATCACAAAAATTAAATGAGAGGCAAAGCTTCAATGCAAATAATTGTAATATAAAACCCAAGTGCTCATAGGAAATTATATATACAAGGCACTTAGGAGGTTAAAAATATAAATAAGGAAAAGAATGAATTGTATACAGTGAAACAGAAAGCAACTCAACATAATTAAGCAAATATAAGACAAGTATATAGATAAGAACACTTAGGCAATTAATGAACTGTATATAAAAAATTAAACATTATATACTGAGGTGCCATTGAAACTGTGAATCAAGAGTATATACAAAAATGAATAAATGTGTATACAAGGAAGAACTATAAAGTAAAGTGTTCTCCGCCCTAAGTAAGATTGACTGGACTGAATAGCTGACTGACGATGAAGGAAGTCTAAGCAAAAATTTTAGTACCATAGAAGCTCAAGAAGGGCATAGTTCCCAGGTGAAATATCACATAAGCAAGAAATGTTTATGTAAAACATGAAGAATATAGAAGAAGCATACATAGGGTGAAATAATTGCGGAAATATATAAGCAAAAGTTGTTTATGTAAAGTAAGAAGAAACATAAAAGCAGAAAATGTTTATGGGATAAGGAGCAGCATACATAGATAAGGAAATAATGAAATAGCTAGTCAAGTAATCATAATCACGGATATGCATAGAATAAAGTGAACCTTAAGTAAGAAAAACTTAAGATAATTAGAATAGAAGCAAGTGTATGTAAAATAATGTAAATATAGGCGATATCACGAAGAGAAGAAGTGTATAAAAAGCAGTATACGCAAATAATGTACATATATACCGAACTTTACCTTGAGAACATGCTGCACAGGCCACAATCCAGGAACCATTCAGCCTACAGGACTCAGCCAACCGAACAATCACTGGTAGGTAATACCAATACACGGATAAGTAAGAAAGACAAGTCGACGCCATTTTTCCTCATCCATCCACTTTAATTATTGAAGATTGAATAATCGATCAAAGAACCGACCACGACAGACGGCGCCGGCGTCACAAAACCGAAAATGACAGCAAGCATCATGTCACGCTAGGAACCATCTTCTAGGCTTTTGTTAACAAGTAGTTCGCAAGACAACGCAAACTACCACAGAACAATCAGCTTACTAAATTTAAGAATATTTACGGGAGAATTATTTCGGCTCTGATTTCTGTTGATGGTAAATTAATTCTAACAAAATCACAATCAAAATTGTTGTGTCTAACTAAGTATTCTTTATTGCCAAAATATTGTAAACATCCATCACAAAGATGTATTTTGCCATTATGATTAGAAACTTGCTTTGAAATTAATTTAGACAAATCGGAAATGTAAGAGTAATGAAAATTTCCATCATCATCACTAATTAATAACAAGTTCACATGAACTACATTCTTATTTTTTGTATAGTGGAGGGGACCAATTATTTGATATTCAAATTTAAAATCTCTTTCAAATTGTTCGAGGCCATACATATTAATTGAAACTTCATTTTGTGATTCAAATTTTGGAATGTCTTTTAAAGTAACTGGAAAGTTTATACCTGTTACGTTCAACAGTGTTGTAAAATGTGGGTATGATGTAACTTCACAGGCCAGTCCAGTAGGAGGATGAATTGCTGCAACAATGGACCACGCGAAGCAACAGTTATCGTTATTCCTAGGATTTATAACTGCCTGCTTCATCCTGATTTCTTCAGGTAATGGAATGTGTGCTGACGCACGAAGGGGGGTTATATTTATTGATGTTTACTTCCAAATGCAGAATTTTCACTAGTATCCATCCTGAAAAGAAAAAAAATAAAGTAAATACAATTTTAAAAATTCATATTTTCAAAATAGTACAATTATTTTAAAATATTTTCAGTCTCAAACACATAATTTGAATTCTAAAAAATAATTTTGGCCATATTATTTTAGAATATTTTCAACAAAAGGAAATAATTTACCTGAATCACGTTCTGCTAGTTCATCAGATTTTCGGTCTATGGTTTGCAACATGTTTTCCAAGATCAATGAGAGTGTTGTGCTGCTACATATAATATGGAATGGTGTGTTAAACGATTTTACTTCATACTCCTCACTGGTCGGATTGAAATATAACCCAAATAATTCCAAATTTAATTTTAGCGTTGTTAGCCTTTTTAATTCGGCTTTTATTACAGTTACAATTCTATTCAAAATTGTATTAAAAAAGCTTTTAATGTTGACTTCAAATTGAAATCCTGTACGATATTATTTGTTTTTGAAACGCAGATTTAATAATTTGGATTCCATCTTTACTTCTGATTATCGCATTGTCTTTGTGGCTGTTTGTTCGCAAATGACTTGCTCACATATTTCGCCTCACAGTTTTTTTACATTCCTTGCAGTATTTATCATCTGAAAAAAAAAACGAAGTAGATGTTAGTTTAAACATTAAGCACTAAAAATTAGAACGAAGAAAATTACAGTTTACACATTTAAACCACGAAAATAACAATTATATAGCACATATCAAAAAATCTTACCATTGATAGAAGTGGATGCCATTTCTGTTGTCTTTCCACAAACTTGTCGAATGTGGCGCATAAGATTATCTTTGCGTGTGGAATTTCGTTTACATATAAAACATTGGAATTGCATTTTGAAACGGCAGCCACCAAGGAATCTGCAAACAAAGATTGCATGTTCAAGTAGGTCAGCGAGTAAAATAAATTGAGTAATTTTCTATACAAAATCAGCAAGTTTTTATAGGTCAAGAAGGATAACTAAATCAAATAAACTGCTATAATTTTAGAGGACATAAAATGCTGTTAGTAAATATTATATACATAGACAGGACCGTCTTTATACATAAAAATGTTTGATAAATTTCTATATTATGGATATAAAAATAAGGATTAAAGAACTATCGTTAAATAATATAGACAGGACCGTCTTTTGAATATTATTGAATAACTAGAAAATATATTCTATAAACTATTTTGTTGTTTCTCGTAAATCTAGAATTAGAATTGTAAATATCACTGAGACAGTTTATAAAATTATGATAAAGGTGATAATACAAAGATCAACATTCATGGAGTGGACGCATCCCATGCAGGCTGAATTATTCAAAGCGAACAAAATATCATAGCGATACATATATCCGTATTTTATAAAAAGTCGTGTGTATAAATAAACATTTCAATATTAATATGTAAACTACTAGAAGACAGGAGACAGGACCGTATTTAAATAATACGTGACAAACAAATTGCCTTATTAACACAATGACTTCTAATACGTAAACGTTGATTTCAATAGAAACAACTCCATCTTAGTAACCAGCCGGGTTTAACAAACTATACTTTTGTTAAAAAGACAACAAAACGTTACAAACGAGAAAATATAGGATAGGATTATAACATTATTAATATAACTCGTTAAACTATTTTTCTTTTGTTAGATGTATAACTAGCAGTATACTAACTAAGAGCGAGTTAAATCAGACAATGACTTAAGACTGCATGGAAGACTAAAAAATTTGGTGGGATGGGTGGATCTAAGTAAAATTTTGTGAAATGCGATGTGTCTTCTCGAATTGAGGTCTTTTTCCTCTCTTCTAAAGCAAAGGAGTCTGGATAAAACATTGGGGACCAACGTTATCAGGGAGTGGG
>JAEQML010068792.1:0-17990 GCA_016904865.1 Pissodes strobi | reverse complement strand
TTTAAAAAGTAATCATGACTTTTTAATAGTGCCTCGAATTATAGATGCCTAGGTATGTGCTTTTTTAAATTTTACATAAGTATATTAAAAAATCAATGGGACATCAAATAAGAAAATTATGACTAAATCAGTGGCGGCTCGTGAGGTTTTAAATAGGTAGTGCGCAATTTATGTAGGTTTTTTTTCATATGCATAGGGTGATGCCCGCTGCAGGCGCCGCCGGAGGCTTACCCGTCGAAGGCGGAAAGTTTGGGGGATGCCACGCCCATTTTTTACCTCTCGTTAAAATCGTTTAAAAAACATGAATTCGGCGCCCTCTTGAATGGTAATTGTTGCGCACTAAAAGAAATTAATAAATAGGTACTTATCGATTCCAGAAGAGTAAACCATTAAAACAGTTTATTGTAACTTCAAATCAATAAAGTTCAAAAAAAAAATCAGGAGAAGTTCGAAAACGTAAAAAAATATATCGGTTTGATGGCAAAAAGTGTTATTGTACATCTTTTTGTCGATGGTTAGCCCTTCGACTTTGCCGTTTCCTAGCTTTAAAGTGAAATTCCATTCGCCACAAGATTTCGGGGGTTAAAATGTCTGGTGAAAGACCGACCATCCCTTTTCTTGGCACATGTTTGGTCTAATTTTAAAACCGGCATCGGTCGCCCTAACCTCTTTATTTCAATCTTTTTATTCAGATCCAGTAAAGAAAAGTTATTTTTAATAATATTGTCAACTGAATTTATGCCCCCACAGCAATTGTCAGAACCCGAACTACTAGCCATGACGGTAGAATAATAGTATATAAATAAAAATATAAGACACTAAACAATATTACGTACACTAAACTCACGAGTTTATATGTAGCTAATTAACAAGCGTCAACGAACCGAACAAAACAAAAATAAATTCACGGCTCGACTGGAGTATAATCCAGAATAATACTTATAATAGTAGTATGTAATATTCGCTCTAAAAAACGATTTACCTCTCATTTTTTCCACAGAAGCTGAATTTTTCAGGACCTATAATAATATAATGTGTTGCATCAGCCGTAGCTTGAAGGCGAAGAGGTTGGACATATTTAATTAGGGCGTAAACCCATGACGTCTCTCATTGTTTATTGTGATACCTTTGTTAGTTTATAAGCAAAAAATATGGGACTCGCTCTATTACCTTGTCAAAACATAAGCGAAACTTTTATAAAGAATATTTTTTTTCATTTAGGCCTTCCCTTTTTGTTAATTGAGTGTTATATTTAAAAATAACTATTTTTTAATTGAATTTTTGCACGGTTGAAACCGAGATATTTACATTTAAACTTTTTTTCGGCCATATGGGCTAATGCAGATGATTTTTTTTGAATAATTATCAAAAAATACTTCCTACAAAGACCTTATTGTGCATTGGACCAAAAATAAGTATTTTTTTCCTCTATACGATGGTACCAATATCTCGATTTTTGATGATAGTGACCTTTTGTGGAGTCTAATTTTTGTATTAGCTCCGGAATAAGGGTTATCTTATAATGTACTTTCATCCCTTAAAAAATCAGCTTGTGACACCATACTATATACGCAAGAATTGCAAATTATCACTAAATTAAGCTACAAAGTGCGGATCTAAATAGCGCACGGATGAGCCTTGACTTCTCGTGATTTTACGAACATTCCCGACCGTTTTGCATGACGAAAATGCATTTAACAAGAGCACCGAACACTAGCGCACGGCAGATTTAGACACTCGCGGATGCTGTGACAGTATCATTTCATTCTATGCGTGCGCGCGCACCTGCGCGTCATGTCTTCGTGATGCAACCAACCGTTTGTATGTGCCCTGGTGGTCTAGGGGTTTGCATGATTAGCCTTCACTTCGGCGACTCGAGTTCAAACCCCGTCGGTGTTTTAAAATTTTTTTTAAGGTTATATTTCTAAACTGTTTTTTTCTTGTTTTTGGGTATGTCTTGGGTTAGATTGGGTTAGCACCTGGTTAGTTTCCTTTTCTTGAGCCCCCGTAGCGAGCGGTAGCGAGCGGAGGGCCATTCGAAAACTGAAATATGCGAAGGAATGACATGATACTGTCGGAGTATCGTCGAGTGATTTAGACTAGTTGTGGTCACGGACGGAGGTCGCTGTTGGACGCTCTGCGTTTTGATCGTCGCCGTCGTGCCTCGATTTCGCTCTTATAAATAATGTATTCTGCGGCCAGTGGAGATTCAAAAATATGTAAATTCGCAAATTATAGTTAGTTTATGTTAAATTGTATGTAGGGAAGATTTTATTTTTCCGTTTACTTTCACAGGCAGTGCGCGCGCACGGGCGCACTTATTGAGAAGCCGCCCCTGGACTAAATGACCAAATACAATCTATTTCTTGCTTATTTTAAATTGCGGTGTACCCTTTTTTGGACAATTTTGTTATTTGGAATTTTCCATAAAGTCCAAAAATTATATAAATATACAGGGTACTCAATTTGAAATAAGCAAAAATTAATTTAAAGTTGAATTTTTTATATAATGTTTATTAATTTTATGCTTTTTTTAACAAAAATGTTTTAAAATGTCATAAACATCCAACAAGACACTTTTATATTGGATATTTTCAGATTACGAAATGAGGCTTGGTTGATGGCTTAGTTATACATACTTTTATTTCGATGATTTTATATACATATTGATACAGAAAATAAACTAGATTATATAATATCTTTTAAAGCAACATTGATTAAGTATTTAGAAGCACCCAAATGGTTTTCTCACGAATTAAATTTCCCACAAATAAACTAAATAATATATCAACCTTAACTTAAAAAACAAAAATAAAAATACGAATATTTTCTTAGATTTCAAAACATCATTGAACAACTTATTCCGTAGCATCTTAACTTTTACTTCAATAAAATTATAAATCAAGAAGTGATGTAAATGACCCGTCGCAATCGTACCTGTCGACGGTGCTTGCGCTTCGATGTTCATCTGGCTATCTGGTAAACTGCTCCGAAAAATCGCTGCTACTTGTCACAGTGCTTCTGCTGGAGCAGTTTAACATATATAACATATATTTATTTGATTGATTACAGTGGTAACTTAACTATATTGCTAACATTAGGCATGGCACAGAGCTCAATACTGCTGTTAGCGGGCAATGTTCATACATTGCCAGTGGCCAGCAGTTGGAATCACCCATAGGGGGTCGTTGTTTAACCTACTTAATAGCTAGGAATGTGGAACTGTTCGTGATGTGCTAACTTTCCATGGGTTGCCCTTTCAAAGTATTCATAATGTTATATTGGCACAAAGCCTACAATTTTGACGAAAATGCTGCAGAATTTATACATAATAGGTTAATTATTGCACAGGGAAAACTACATGCAAAAACCCTACTACAGCTGTTCTTTAGAACAGGAGGTCATAAAGCTACAATTTATTTACATATATACAACATGAATATTGACAGAACAATTAAAACTATGTACAGAGAGTGTGGGGGCTTAACCATGTTAAGTCTATTCAAGTATAAAATAATGGTATCAGGTAGTATAAGCGAGTACCGCGGTACCGGCTGCGGATAAACGGATGCTTCGGTGGCTTAGAATCATATGCGTTGTAACGTTGTCTAGAGCATATTTATATGTCGACCAGCTCCTTTAGCAGGCCCCGCCCACGCGTCCGAATGCCGTGGATTGGCCTGTCGAGAATAGATCTCGCGCGTTCTTTACAGGAGGTGATAAGTTTCTTTGCTCCTGATTAGGGGTTCGCGAGACCGAGACCGAGACCTGGCAAGTCTCGGTCTTGGTCTCGAAGAAAAAAATTTAGTCTCGGTCTCGGGTCTCGAAGCTCGAGACCGAGACTACCTTGGTCTCGGTCTCGGTCTTGTCTCGGTTTGGTCTCGGTTTGAGCAAACAAAAAGTAATTAAAAAATTTACTGTTTTATTTCGTTAATAACACAAACGTTACTTCGGAATGCTAAGTTAAATGAAACATCTAATAAGTGCCTTTTGTGTATCAGTTCTTGGTGTAGATGTGATATTAGGGATAAACTTCTTAAATCATTTTACATTTTTGTTAAGTTGTTTGGATAATAATAGTTAACTTAAATAGGTAACTAATAATATTTTAACATATTTCATGTTAGTTTCTAAATTGGTGTTTTGATATAAAAATGCTTACCTCTAATGTAGGTAGGTATACAAGTGATAGGGATTTTTAAGTATGTACAAGGTGTCCCAAATTTGAGCCTCATCATTGGAATCACGGGAACTAGAAGAGATACGAGGTCGGTTAAATGGAGGCAAAGTTGCGCGATTTGATGCTGATCAAAATGCCACCTTACAAGTTTAAAAATTCCTAACACCTGAAAAAAAAAACGAATATTCGCGATTTATTTTAATTTTTTTATGACTTTATTTGAATAGATATAGCAAAATAAATTTCACATTCTCATAGTTACTTTTTCATTTCTACAAGATGGTGTTATCAGATTTTCAAACCGACGTTTCGTCTTTGAGCTGACATTATCAACTTTGTTTTTTTAAATACGGCCCTGGATTTTTTTATTACGGACTTTAAGAGCTTCTAAGGTCCCAAAATCAATGATGTATCGCACTTATTCGAAAAATTGATATTATTGGCATTTTTCATAAGAACTCATGTGTTAGAGAGAGACAGAAAAAAGATTTTTGGTAAGATCTTACCAGGAAATCATTACAATGATTTTTTCGCAGAGTATGCGATACAACAATGGGACTGTGATTTATTATTTGTTCCAAATCTAATCCTACACAACTATTTACGTGGGTAAATTGCTAAAAATTTGGCCAGAGCCTATGGTTTGAGGGTTGACACTTTAATAATAATTATATTATTTATTAACTACTTCTTATGTTAGTTTTTAAGTTTTTTTATGCAAAGCATTAATGCGTAAAAAAAAGGTTTTTGTTTTTAATCCTATTAAAAATCTATTTTCTGTCTCTCTCTAACACATGAGTTCTTATGGAAAATGTCACCAATATGAATTTTTCAAATAAGTACGATACATCATTGCTTTTGGGATCTTAGAAGCTCTTAAAATCCGCAATAAAAAATCCAGGACGGTATTTAAAAAAAAACAAAGTTGATGATGGCAGCTCAAAGACGAAACGTCGGCTTGAAAATCTGATAACACTATCTAGAAGAACAGAAAAAGTAGCAATGAAAACGTGAAATTTATTTTGCTATATCTATTCAAATAGAGTCATAAAGAAATAAAAATGAAATCACGAATATTCGGTTTTTTCCAAAACTCTTCGGAAGTATTCGGAACTTTTAAACTTGTAAGGTGGCATTTTGATCAGCATCAAATTGCGCAACTTTGCCTCCATTTAACCATCCTCGTATCTCTTCTAGTTTCCGAGATTTCAATGATGAGGTTCGAATTTGGGACACCCTGTACACATAAAAACTAGGTACCCATTTATGTCAATTTTATTGTCAAAGTCAACGCTTTTTCTTCTTATTTTTTTCATTTCCTATCAGTTGTAGCATAGCCATACAAAGTGATGTCATTTTCAAACATTCTGTATTATATGGATACATTTATTTTGAAAACTCTTAAAATTTAACGGTATACAGGGTGTCGCGAAATTAGTGGACGAAACATCAACCATGTATTTATCGGTCAAAAATAACTAAATTTTTTCTTATAAATATATATCGGGAAGGGAGCTAGGCCTCTTAAAAATGGGCCCCTGAATACGGTTTTCTTTAATTATTTCCGAAACGGTGTAAAATAGAGTTTTAAAATTTTGGGATTCTACTAACTTAATATTCTGAATTTAAAAATGGAATTAAAAATAAAAATTTTTAGTCAGCTGCGAACATTTTAGGGGGTGAATCTAAAAATTAACATTTTTTTGGGCTAACTTTTTATATATTTTTTCTTCAAATTTTGAAAATTTGAATTTTTTTTCGCAAAAAAGTGCCTTTTAGTTTACTTCGCTAGGACGCAGCGTTTTTGAGAAAATCGGATTTTAAGGTATACTGACTGCCAAAAACGGGTGTAAAATGAAGGTTATAATTTTTGATATTCCCCAAAAATTCCTTTTGACGTTACAAAACTTCATCTTATTATGAAATAGTAGAAACACTTGTTCCAGAAAAAAGTTATGACTGATTTTCAAAATTTGAAAAACTATAGCATTCAATTTACACCCGTTTTTGGCAGACGGAATACATTTATAATCTGCGTCCTAATGATACAGAATAAGAGGCACTTTTTTACCCAAAAAAAAAATAAAATTTCAAAATTTGTAAAAAAAATAAGAAAAAAGCCCACAAAAAAGTTGACGTTAATTTTTTATATTCACTCCCAAAATGTTAAGCACCTGACCTGACTAAAATTTTCTATTTCTTATTCCATTTCCGTATTCTAAATATTAAACTTAGTGTACTTTTCCAAAATTTTAAAACTCTCTTTTACACAATTTTGGAAATAATTAGAAAAAAAAACATCTTTAGGGGCCCACGTTTAAGAGGCCCTAGCTCCCGTAGGGACCGTTTCCCGATATATGTTTATAGAAAAAATTTAAGGTATTTTTGACCAATAACACAGAGCTAATGCTTCGTCCACTAATTTTGTGACACTCTGTATAGGTATACGGTATATACCGTATAAGTGGATATGGTAATCTGAAACGGTTGTACCAGAAGCAGATATCCAGTTGTTTTAATGGATATGCGATGTTTTATTACCTTGTAGATATTACGAAAAATGTGAAAACTCATAGCTGTTTATTGCTTGGAAATGGTTCAAAATAAGTTATTTACATAATTACATATTATGTACATAACAGTATAACCTTTCTTCTTCTAGAATCTTAAAAAGAAACAGCCCAATTTAAAATAAACAAGCGTTATACCCGTATTTGCACGATTTTTCAATTTTTTGGTTGATTGGACCCCGTTGGCATAAATTGCCATAAAATTTGATTTTTTCAGAAAAATAAGTTTTGAAAATTCAACAAATTAAAACATTTTTCGAGACCGAGACCGAGAGTCTCGTTACCTTGGTCTCGGTCTCGATAGGTAAGTCTCGGTCTCGGTCTCGATTCTAATTTCCAGGTCTCGGTCTCGGTCTCGTTTTTGAGACCGAGACAAGACCGAGACCGAGACCATAGTCTCGCGAACCCCTACTCCTGATACTTGGAGCTGCTTTACTTAAATAGACATGCGTTAAAAGGGTGGTTTAAGGGCTAATTGTGCAAGTGGCATTTCTTAAATCGACTCCTGAAGGGAGTCAGTCTAAGGTGGCATAAGCTGTCGGTAATAAAGTGATATTTCTCGATTGTGCTATGTTAGATGGGATTTTCTGGGTCGTATCGTATGTCGGCTATATTAGCCGTTAGCGGAGAGCCCATTATCTGCCTCTCGAAGAATCCACTTGCGAGGGCATCGATGTGCTCTTCAATGTATTCCATCTTTGCCCACGCATGCAGATCCTCGATCCGCACACGATCCCGGAGTGTTAGTGAAAATGCGGCCCTTAGATAATGATTTTGTATCACTTGTAATTTTCTTTTATGCGTCTTGGCGACAGAGCACCAGACTGGGGCCCCATACAGGAGGGCTGGCCGGATAATAGCTCTGTACAATGTTAGTTTATTCCGAGGACTTAAGAACGCCCTGGCAGTGATTAAGGTGTTCAACCCTTTTTTCTATCATTGCGTTTTTGCTAATTACCGCGCGTATGTGTTGGGAAAAATTTAGCTTATTGTCTAGGATAATGCCTAAATATTTGACCTTCGGTTTCGGGACTATTGGGGTGTTGTTAAGCATTAACGGAGTGATATTAATGTCTTTACGTTTTCTAGTAATAACTATAAGCTCAGTTTTAGAATGGTTTAGAGAGATTTTCCATTTGTTATAGTAGGGCATAAGAATGTGCATATGCTCCTGTAAGTTGTTCTTCGCCACCTCCGCTTGAGAATTAAGGGAGTAAATCGCTGTGTCATCAGCGAATAGGGCTTTATGGGTGTTAGGATTTGACGGGATACCTGCTATATAAAGATTGAATAAGAGCGGCGACAATAGGGTTCCCTGGGGCACTCCCGCCCGCAGGTTCTTGCTGGCAGAGATCCTCGTACCAATTTTGGTAGAGAAGATGCGCCCGGCAAGGTATGACGCGATGAGTGCTGTCAAGTGTAGTGGCATGCAGTGGATTGCCCAACAGCTTGTACAGGGTCATTTTTTATATTTTCCCACCCCCCTTAACTTTTTTGTGCCACTGTGTAGAAAAAATATGTAAATAGGAAAGTTGTAGTGCTTGAGAAGTAGTTCTCAGAAAACATTTTTTTGTCTATACAGGGTGTTGCAAAAAGTGTGAAAAACAAAAAAATATATATTTTTTAAATGGAACACCCTGTATATTTCTCCTCAGGACGAAAGATCTTTGTTCTCCGATTACAAAAATATATAATTTGTCTACATTTGCTTAAACCATTTCTGAGCTATTTAACTTTAAAAGTTGATTTAAATAAAATAAATCATTGTTTTAATAATTTTTTATTATTATATACAAATTCGTATCTTAACATGTTTGATAATAAAAACTTCAGTATTTCAAATATTGTTGAATATGCCCACTATTGATACAATCTCGGAAGTCGCTTTCTAATTTATTTGTTGGATGGGTAATAAAAATTGGAGTGTTCTGGTTAAGGTCGTTTATATAGTATACAATTCTCACCGTGAGCTCTTCAATAATGGCACTTCTCTGAGCATAAACTTTGTTTTTAAATATCCCCACAAAAACGCATCTAAGGGCGTTAGATCTGGGCTGTTCGGTGGCCAGTTGACGGTTCGCCGCCTATTATTTGAGCAGATTGGCGAATCGGAAGCATACCAAGAGAATCTCTGTTTCCTGATTTAAACATTGTAAATATCTTTCGCCAGTTAGGGAACCTTCATAAAATATAGAGCCAATAATTTGACATAATAGCTGTTTTTGTCACTATCATTTACGGCTATTTTGACACATTTCATATTTTTCTTAAGGGCGAGCAAGGCTACTTCGATTGGTTTGAATTCATGCTTTGTCAACTTTTAAAGGCAAATAGCTCGGAAATGGCTTAAGCAAATGTAGACAAATTATATATTTTTGTAATCGGAGATTAAAGATCTTTCGTCCTGGGGAGAAATATACAGGGCGTCCCATTTAAAAAAAATATATTTTTTGTTTTTCGCATTTTTTGCAACACCCTGTATAGACAAAAATATGTTTTCTGAGAACTACTTCTCCAGCACTACAACTTTTATATTTACATCTTTTTTCTAAACAGTGGCACAAAAAAGTTAAGGGGGGTGGGAAAATATAAAAAATGACCCTGTACAGCAACCCATCGTGCCACACCCTGTCGAACGCCTTCTCTATGTCCAGCAGCATAAGGGTAGTTGTCTGATATTGGTGAAGCCTTTATAGATATCGGTCGCAATCTTCGTGGCCAGCATGACGGTGCCATGACGACCGCGAAAGCCGAATTGCTCCTGGGGGAGGATTTGCAGCTTATCGACTTCCCTAATAACCCTCGGCAAGATTAGCCTTTCAGCCACCTTCCCGAGGGTGTTCAGTAGCGATATGGGCCGGTATGATGCAGGCTGAGTTGGGTCTTTCCCTGGTTTTGGGAAGTGTATTATGCACGCTATTTTCCAGGACGCAGGGAAATGTTGGAGCCGGATAACCGCGTTAATTATATGCATGTACTGGACTATGGTTTTCTGGGGTAAGTTTTTCAGGACTGAGTTCGGAATACCATCCGGGGCGGGAGCTTTATTTGTCGGGAGACGGCTGAGAGCTTTGCGGATGTCCGCCGGAGTGATTCTCAGCTTTTCAAGCACTGTCGGGGAAATAGGATACTTACACTGTTTAAATGTGTTTACAGTTCGAGTAATAAGGTCGTGGTCGGGCGTCGCGCTATAGACGCTGCCCAGGTAGTTCATAAAGGCCTCCCCTTTTTCAGCGTCGTCGCCGTACTCACGGCCTTGGCGCCTTATTACCGGCATTTGCGTCGTACCTCCGCGGATTCGCCTAGCCAGCTTCCATAGGGAACCGTCATCCCTGCTTATCGTATTGATATACGCAAGCCACGTTTGATTTCTGTATTCCCGGATTTCGGATTTTTACCCGTATTTCCTCGGACAGTGCATTGATGCGAGCGGATCCCATTTGTGTCCGATTTCTCTGCCATCGCCGTCGAAATCGGTTTCTAAAAGCTATGAGATTAAGGATGTGATCCGGGAGGGATTCGGTGCTAGGGCGCATAGAAACTCTAGTGCATAAAGCATCACGGATGCGCTGGATGTTTGACGTAAGAGTTTCCACCTCGCTTTCTAACTCCTGGACGGTTGTCAACTGCTCGGGGATCACAGTCAACTCGTTCAACAGCGCTCGGAACATCCTCCAGTCAAGATTCTTATACGAAATGACGGTGTCATTTCGTATAAGACCCTGCAGTATAAGCAAATCTTGACTGGGAGATGATCCGAGTTTAGGGCATTAAGCCCTTGCAGCTGAGAAGTCCTGATCGCTCCTCGAGTGATGGCAATGTCCAGGAAGGATGCTCCACGATGATAAGTGGGATTAGGTATTCTGTGATACGACATTTCCAGGTTTTCTCGATTATTCCCTTAAATAATATACCCCTGCTGTTAGTTACGCCGTCCCAGTCCGCGTGCGTGACGTTCAAGTCCCCTATCAGCAGGATACTCGATTTGGCGGAAGAAGTGCCAAGAGATCGGCTTCTAAGAGGCGGAGACCCGGGGGTGCATAACCGCCGTTTGTGTCCGCTCACCAGTTCAATACTGACATGCTCTATGGCAGAACGTTATATATGCGCCGGTAGCGGAGCGACCTATGTATAAGGCAGGCCACGCCTCCCCCGCGTCGATCTGGCCTATCATATCTCGATTCTGTAGTCGCTTACTCTTAGAGTAAAGTTCGGCGACAGGTTCGTTTCGAGAAAATAATCTGAAAATTGGATACATGCAAAAAATTACGAAACTCGCCCAACTTGTTTCTTGCAATTCCAAGGTACGACTTGAAGCATTATATGTCGAACTTAGCATAGTCAACGGAAAAGAAGCGAAGGGAGGCCTGTATCATTTCAACCTTGTCGCCCCTGCATGCTTCAATCACATTGCAATAACAATCCATCGTCAAATAGAGTTGGTCAAGATTAATTAAACTGTTGATCTTAGACACAACATTATTAAGGTTAGACATTGTGTCTGCTATGTTTAGATTAGAATTACTATTTACATTATTTATATTAGCACGAACAGAACCACTAACCTTATGCTGATGTGCGTTATTAGAATTAACATTAGGCGGTTGTTGTTGCTGAATTGCTGTCTTCGGCTGCCACGTATCGGGGGGAAGGCTTGCTGGTACTCTTCGTGCCGCTGGCCATTGTTTAGGCCTTTGCCCGCTTGGCCGTCCGCTACAAGGGGGTTGGGCCCTCTCCAGGCCGGTTTAGCTGGGGGCGGCGCCGGGCGATATGTTTGTTTCGGGTTGCTGTTGGTTGTATTTGTTTGTATTATGTTAATTTTGTACAGAAATAACGGACACGTTTCATCGATGGACCGGTGGGGGCCGCTGCAGTTTACGCACTTTTGAAAGTCGGCGTTACATTCTATGATTTCATGTGCGCCAGCATATTTGCTACACGCCACCCTCCGGTTACAATAGGTCCTCGCATGTCCGAATTGCTGGGATCGCTTACATTGTAGAAGCAGTTTGTTTGATCGACGTAACTCCCAGCTTACGCGTACACACATGATCGTTTTTATTTCATTATTGAGGCGTTTGATATTGTAGTTTGCGCCGAGTACTACTAGGTACATCGGTATGCGCGTCTTACGCATCCCAAATACGTTTTTAGGTGTTACATTGTACTCGTCACTGAGGGCTAGTATGATGTCTTGGGGCGAGATATCACCGTCAAGGCCTCGCAGGACGAAGGCCCTGGTCTTCTCCTGCGTCTCTGCATACGAGTGATAATCTGTTTTTTCAGAGTCCAGCGTACGCTTAACCGTGTGAAGGTCGTTGTGTGTGTTGCAATACACTATCACGGAATTCTTCGTGTATTTTAATTGGTATTGTTTGATATGCATATAGCCTTCAGGTCGTCTCTCAGCTGCCGATGGTCTGCCGGTCTGCATTTTATGACCACCGGTGGTGGCAGTACGATTTTAGGCTTTGCTGGCCCTTTCTTTAGTTTTGGATCGGTTTTGCGTCTGGTACCGGTCGAAGCGGACGTAAAGGCGACGCTTACGGTGTCCTCATCTTCCGTGTTGACATCCTGGAGTGGTGCGTATTGATTGGCAGTGATTAGGGGTAGTTGGCCCATGTCCAATGTGACGGTTCTGAAGTTCTTTTTAAAAGTCAGCTGCTTGAAGGGCGTCCTGAACGGCTCTTTATCGCTCTCTGGTATCAGGGTCGCAGAAATAGGTGTCGGTGGCTGCTCCATAATACGGGAATCGCTCGTAGCCTCGGTTGCTATGGGCTTTGAGTCGAAAGAAGTAGGTGTTTTTTGTGATATCGGTGGGTGACCTTCAGCTTCTTTGCTGCTTCGGCGCCGGTGAGGTTAGTAGGACTTGCCCTTTTTTACCCGTATCGATCTTAGACGAAACCCTATGTTTGATACCCAGGGGTGGGTATCCCGCATATGTTGCCTAATTTTAGTTATTAGCTTATAAAGGTCATTTTGAGAAAGTTCGCTTACTTTTTTAAGTTTCTCGTAATCCATCCTACATTGGACACACATTTCAGCATAACTTTTGCATTTGTTTGCAATTTTCCTGATGGATGGGTCTGAGTACGTGTAGTCGGTGTTCGACTCCATTGAGACGTTGGACATTGTGTCCTCGTCCTCCGTGATGTCCATATCTCTGACAAGACCCGAGGTTCCGTCTCCGGAGACCGAAAAATTGCAGGAATTAAACCTTATGCGGCCTTTACTAGTTACACTATGTGCAAAAAGCAGACCAAGAACGAAAAAAAGTAATCGACCGATCGTAGCGAGAAGAAAACCGCAGTACCAACTCCTAGTGATACCAGCTAGTTCTTGTATGTTACACGAACAAAACAAGAGTCTGCCGGAGCAGTCGCATCGCAGCGCAGCTCATCGCACACTGGCCCACCTCTAGCCTTGTCGTTTGTCCTGCCGGCAGCAGCAGCACCAATAAAAAATGAAAACGGCACGCAAGCGCAGCGCGGCCTGTCCTGCATGCCGATAGACTTATGGATATGGTGTCAAACAAAATTGTATATCTCTCACTCTTTGGCTTCACAATCCGTTTATTGTTTAAATGTGATGTTATCCATATAATTTTTTTACGTATATGGTGTCGACAGATATGATTTAAGTTTTTTTAAGGTTATGGTTGGTTGGTTGGTTTTTAGTTATGGGCTTCGCGGTTACGCATTTACCCAGAAACGACCCCTATCCAGGCTTAGTAAGAGCTGGGGCGACCCATCCCAGATTAGTTACACCTTGGTGGACAGGGATACTATTTTTTGAACCCCCAGTATGTCGAGTATATACTCCTGGAGGCTCAGATTAATTCATGCACGGCTTGTTTTAAGGTTCGAACACCACCGGCTGAACATTCACATACATTTAAATCTTGTACATGCACGGTTAGAGTCTTATGCAAAGGGGCTTCACACAATGCAGATATAACCAGTTGCTGTCAGAGATACTTCCCATCTACGCAGGGCCCTCAGCCCCGATCTCCTTCAGATCACGTAACCACGTGCAAGAATCTGGAAGAATCCTCGTAGGAATCGACCCTACATTAAGCGACCCACCCTAAACACTGTCCCAACCGGCCACGACTTCCCTTTCGAACCAACGGGGCCCCCAACGCTTTCTGCCGCGAATCACGTGCGAAGTCAGGTTAGAAAACCAGGCTCCCTTTCCACGTCCGAACGCCGCCAACTCCAAAGCGGAAGTCCTTTTTTTAAGGTTATGTTTATTCCTTTTTAAATTTGAGTTAATTCGGGTTAGAATTGGGTTAGTTTTGGTTAGTTTTGCTTGATTGTAATAATGTGGAACACTGTTTCATGCGTGGACGGATGTTTTTACTTTTTTAAGGTTAGGTTTATTCCATTTTTGAAATTTGAGCTAATTTGGGTTAGAATTGGGTTATTTTTGGTTAGTTTTGCTTGATTGTAATAATGTGGAACACTATTTCATGCGTGAAGTGAAATAATAATCAACGTTTCATAGGAATAATATGATATAAATGCGTGACGTGCCGCAATATCGCAATATGTAAATGGAGGATGAAATCCATTCCGGTGTACCCAGACTCTTGTGAAAATTGCGCCCTATTTCTAGACGCTTGTGGCTCGATTGGGCCATCTCTATATTATACTCTAGCGACAGTGGCGAACCTCCTTCCATCTTCCATTCGTCCCTCCCTAGCGCCCTCCCTCTCTTACGTTACGTTGACTTCCATGTGTTCGTGATGCAATCGGTTGTATGGAAGTCCGCAGATGGTTTAGGGGTCTGCATGGTTGTTAGCCTTCTCTTCGGCGGCCCGTGTTCGAACCCCGTCGGTTTTTTTGAATTTTTTTTTTTGTAATATTTCTAAATAGTTTTTTTCTTAATTTTGGGTATGTCTTGGGTTAGTTTTGGTTAGTTTCCTTTTCTTGAGCCCCCGCAGCGAGCGAAGCGAGCGGAGGGCCATGCGAAAAGTGAAATAACGTGCCAGTACTATGTCAGCACTTTCTACGATATATTTTGCTGTATTTAACTAAAAACCTAGATATATTTAACAAAAGCCGTATTATAGTGGATATACAGCAGCTTTCATGTGTTTCCGCGAATACATTCCACTCCATTTAATAGTCAACGTAAGAGAGGGAGGGCGCTAGGGAATGATGGAAAGAGGTTCGCCGCTATCGCTAGAGTCTAGTCATCTCTATTTTTTTTTTCTATGATCATGATCATTCTATTTTCTCATAGGGAGTCCTATTTCTATGTATTTTCTATTCATTTTCTTTTCATTTGAAATTTGGAACTTGAAGAACAAGAGATATATGCGTTTTTCGTATCACGTGATAGTTACTATACGTTACCATTACCTAACAGTCAGACGTAAAATGTGGATTTTTTTTGCCATGGTTATAGCCATTTGCAGTATTTGCACGGTCTCTCTTAACCCAAGACTAAGTTAAGGTGCACCTTATCTGGTGTATTTTTGTTGGACCATCTCTCTTAAGTGTAAAGCTTCACTTAAAATCATATAAAATTAAGCCTTTGCTTGGAAGTGGTCGGGTTTAAGCCTTTTATCTCATTTATATTCCTTGCTTTGTTTTTTTTTTAATATAATTAAACATTTCTCTTGAAACATCAGTTACCACTATATGGACCTAGTCAAGTTTTTAATCAATGAAGACGACGAAATGGATGAATTAATGTTAATAGTTTTTGGTATTCCCAACAATAGAGTATTTTTATTCTTTCGAAAACTTAACGTTTTTGAAAAGGTTTCGTCTAAGTAAACAAACAGCAAACAGCTCTTAATATTTTAGAGTTAATAGAAGATGAAATTGAATACCTCTATCATCTGCGTAATATCTAATATAAGCTTCACTGTATAACATTGAATTTGAATATTGAATTGAAGATTGAAGTAAAAAAAAAATCACCGATCAACGTCAATGTCGCCAATGGCCAATGCCAATAGGGGGAATAAAAAAAGCCCAGAAAATAAACCAAAAATGCAATATTGCCAAGTTTACCTAACGTTTCGCTAAGATTTCGTTAAGCCTTGGTCGCGCGAACGAAATTAATCTGAGGTGGACCTTAAAGTTGAGGGGGACTTACTAAAGTCACGATTTTAAGCAAAGCCGTGCAAACAGGCATTAGAGTTACACACTTTTTTTGAGGTTATGTTATGTTTCTACCTGTTATTTTTCACTTGGCGGTTTGACGCATAACGTAACCTCCGCTCGCTTCGCTCGCTCCGGGTCTCATGAAAAGTAAACTAACCAAATACTAACCCAAGACCATTGTTACTGTATAAACAATGCCAAGACATATCCAAAATCAAGAAAAAACTGTTTAGAAACATAACCTTAAAAAATATATAAAAAAGCAAAGGGATTTGAACCCGGGCCGCCGAATTGAGACCTAACCATCTAGACCCCTCGACCACGACGCCTCTTCCGACAAACTGTTTGCATCGCGGAGACATGGCGCGATAAAGTTACTCACAATTATGTCTAGGGACTGACCCATAACTCGTAGCAGGCTTGCGCAATAAACTGTTTTCATGTACTTCGCGATCGCGATGCAACCAGTCGTTTGTATGTCCCCTAATGGTTTAGGGGTTTGCATTGTTAGTCTTCACTTCGGCGACCCGGGTTCAAACCTCGTCGGTTTTTTTTTATTTTTTTAAGGTTATTTTTCTAAACAGTTTTTTCGTGATTTTGGGTATGTCTTGGGTTAGTTTTGGTTAGAACTTGGTTAGTTTCCTTTTCTTGAGCCCCCTAGCAGGCAAAGCGAGCGGAGGCACGGCCACCTATAAAGCGAATTTAGGCAACCCACATTACTGCCGCTGAGAGTTATGGGTCAGCTCCTAGACATGTGTTACGTGAGTTATGAATAGTGGGAATTAAGATTACACAAATGTGTAACTCTGTCCATATTTTTTTTTAAAGAAACAAACAACTTCAAATTGCAAAAATAGAGCGGCAATGTGCTCATTCATGTACCAATAATTTAAAGTTAATGTATCGTGTGAAGCTCATATCAAACTTTTCCCTCCATTTTCACAGCGCCCTCTAGACGGCCACTACATTTTTGTTTTGGTTGGTGAAACCTCAAAGTTTAAATGAAATTCTTGATGAAATTTAATATATTTGTTAGTATCGATACAAATAAGTAAAACTATGTTTTCCACTCCCAAAAGAAATAAACTTTCACCGAATAGTGATGGTGAAGTGGTGGTAACACCTAGTAGTCGCATTTTAAAGGTTTCTTGCTTTAATATCGGGGACAAAGCGTTGGAAAATGGAAGCAACCCAAGTTCACACGATAAGTCTGTTATATCGCCTGGGGAAGCAAGGAGAGGAAGACCTAGGGCTGACTTGTTAAACGCGTTAATTATCGAGGGATCCACGTCTCCTAGTTCTATAAAGTGTTTGTACTGTAACCGAGTTTTCCCTAGAGAAAAGTCTTTACAAGCCCATCTAAGGACCCATACAGGTGAGGACATTTTGAACCCTAAATACCTAGGTACCTACTGTCGATATTTTAATGTCTGGACTATTTTATCACCAAGCATGATATATATGGTTTTTATCTATTTTTCTTTCAGTGCTGTAACCTTTATTAAAATTATCTACGTTTTTCTCCCAAACAACACTTTAAAGTTCTATAAATTTGAAGTTTTAACCTGTGTCAAATGTTCGTGTGTAGTCATTTAAATCTGCCTTTAAATTAAATGGCATTCCTGAAGGTTTTGGAAGTAAAATCTAAATCTATGAGGCCAAGCTTCTTTGTTAGGAATGTAGGTATTAAATAAAAATTTGTGTAATGCCTACCAGTTTGTTTATATGTGTGTGTAAGTATTTCTAAACCTGTTAATTCTGATTTATTGAAGTAATTTCGAAATAGTTGCTTCAATAGATTTACATACCTACATACAATACTTAGATATTTGTCGATAATTTGAAATATAATTTTTACAACCTGTTTTAAAAATAGGTAAACTTTAGAGACTTTCAAAACTGTAGAAAAGAAAAAGATCCTTTTATACATAAATTTAACAACTTTACTAATGGCCAAATTATAATGTTACTAATGGATTTAATTATTTGCATATTAAGACCATAGAAATTGTCACTTTATTAGAGATTTAATAATACCAAACACTTCAATTGAATCGTTTATTGTTGAAAGGAGGCAAGCGACATTTTGGAAGTTCCGAGAAAAACGAAAAAAACCAATCT
>JAEQML010068791.1:0-17991 GCA_016904865.1 Pissodes strobi | reverse complement strand
ATGCAAGGAGGCTTCGCACACTGTAGGTATAACCACTTTCTGTCAGAGACTTCAAATCCCCGTAGGGAACACCCCCGACCGCCCTCAGGCCACGCTACCACGCACGGAAATTCCCTGAAGTCCTAGTAGGAATCACCCCACACTACACGACCCACCCCTTACACTGTCCAGCCGGCACGACTTTCCAGACACCCCCCGAAGGATTGGAACACGTTATCTAAGCAAACAGCTTCCACTTCCCGTGCCGAATTCTGTAATCCGTTTCTTGTTTATGTCCTTTGACAAGGGAGGTTATGTCATTATTTATATCACAAATATTTTGTTTATTATTTGAATTGGTAATAATAGTTGGGTCGTCGGGTGATTCCGATTAATTTTCCCAGTTATCAGACTTGCTTGGGGGATGTGATTGTGGATTAATTGTGTTATGTTTGAATTCCCAACCCCAGCTATTATTTAGATTTTAGATTTTGCTTTTGGAAAAATGTCCTCTTCTAATTTGCAATGTTATATTTGCCACAAAGGTTTCTCTTCGGTTGGAAATCTTAATAGACATAGCAAAACGGCAAAAGCTTGTGCAGCCACTGGTAAGTTTTTAAAAAATAGCTAAATATCTGCAGTAGGTGAAAATACCAATACTTCTTTTAATTTCAGGTTTTAGCTTTGACGAGACTTTATTTAAGTGTTTGGAAGATTGCGAACTATCATTTAAAAGTTGCAAAGAACTGCAACAACATCTGACTCTGAAGCATGATTTTCATTTTGCTGAGAACCATTTGGACTTTCCAACATTTGAAGGTAATATTAATTTTATATATTGGTTTATCTCACATTTTTTTTTGATTACCTATAAATTGGAATTTTTGGTTTTAGACTTTGGAACATGGCTTGAAAAGCTCGAAGAATGTGAGAATGTAAAATTCTACAAACCTCGAGGGTCAAAGCAAAGTGCAGATGGGAGTTTGGAAAAGTTTGTTTTAATGTGTGCTAAATCAGGTAGGAATTAATCAGTTCTGTGTTGCAATTAATTATTTTTTCTAAAAATGACTTACGCCATATATATAATGTCAATGTTCCGTGAAAATTTGCCTTACAATTATTTTTTTATTAGACATATTTTATAGGCAAAAGAAGAGTAATTCCTGAGGAATTGCGTAAACGTAATTGTCGATCTCAAGGTTCTTCAAAATATAACTTTGGTTGTACAAGTCAAATTAGAGTTACAAAAGAGCTTTCGACAAGCAAATGCTCTGTAAAATATGTTTCAACTCATTATGGACATGGAAATCTTAATAAACATAGCAAAACTCATGAGGCTAATATGGCAAAAGCGTGTGCAGCCCGTGGTAAGTGTTTAAAAAAATGCTAAATAATATCTGCAGTAGGTCAAAACAACAATAATTTTTTAGGCTTTAGCTTTGACGAGACTTTATTTAAGTGTTTGGAAGGTTGCGAACTATCATTTAAAAGTTGCAAAGATCTACAACAACATTTGACTTTGAAGCATGATTTTCATTTTGTTGAGAGTCATTTGAACTTTCCAACATTTGAAGGTATTATTAATTTTATTTATCTTAAATTTTTTTGATAATTGGAATATTTGGTTTTAGGCTTTGGAACATGGCTTGATAAGCTCGAAAAATGTGAGACTGTAAAATTCTACAAACCTCGAGGGTCAAAGCGAAGTGCAGATGGGAGTTTGGAAAAATTTGTTTTAATGTGTGCTAGATCAGGTTAGTAATGAAATCAGTTCTGTGTTGCATTAATTATTTTTCCTAAAAATGAGTGACGCTATATTATTTGATGCCAATGTTCCGTAAGAATTTTCCTTATAATTATTTTCTTTTTTATTAAAGGCATATTTTATAGGCAAAAGAAAAGTAGTTCCTGAGGAATTGCGTAAACGTAAATGTCGATCTCAAGGTTCTTCAAAACATAACATTGGTTGTACGAGTCAAATTATAGTTACAAAGGAGCTTTCGACAAGCAAATGCTCTGTAAAATATTTTTCAACTCATTATGGACATGATGAGAAATTACAACGTTTACGCATATTCAAGAAGCGTAGGAAAGAAATACCTCAGCAACTTTTATTGGGCATTTCCTCTACTAGGTAAGTTCCATATATTGAATTATAATAAATTATAAGGCAATTATATTTTTAAAGATTGTGGTGAAGCTTTTATTTACTTTTCTTTACTTTACTTTACTCTAAAGTTTTTAAGATGAAGGCAAGTAAAGATGTGAGGTCGAGTTGAAACAAACAGAAGGTCATTGCAGAAGGTTTTTTTCAGGTCATCATTTACCTACTTTATAAAATATTGGTTTGTGGTAGAGGAGCTGGCCGTGTAACTTTCTTTGAGATGTGTTTTCTTACTTTATGTTTGTTGGATTGATCATGTTGAAAACATGTTTTTATTATTGGAAGGTGTTGATGATTGTTTGCTAGTTTTTAAATAGCATTAAAGCTAAATTATTTTTTGAAGTAGCAGCTGCATCATTAGTAGATTAATATATTAACTCTTTTAACAGGTTATTGGATTCTGCACAGGATAACATTACAGACGAACTTAAGTGTGATGCTATTCTGACTACAAAGGATTTTCACAATATCAAGACAGCATTTAATATTAATATTAGTGATGGATGTAGGCATCATGATGATGCTACTAGTGTCCATCTTTGGATAAAAGAATGCATGAATAGTAGTTGTAACCCTATTCTTTTTTTCAAAAAAGAAGGCGAAACTGATACGGAATGATTGTGTTTTAATTTTTATGAATCAAACTCAAATTGAAATCTTTAAAAAATTTGGTAAAAATATTACATGTGTTGATGGCACTCATGGGTTGAATACCTACAGCTTTGAACTAACTACTGTGCTAGTTTTGGATGAATTTGGGGAGGGATTTCCTGTTGCTTTTCTTTTTGCTAACAAACAAGACCCATACATATATGAAGTTTTCTTTTCTTATATAAAGAAAGCTATTTCACTTGAAAATGAGTTTATTTGCAATGCATTTGTGTCAGATCTAGCTAATACCTATTTTAATACTTGGGCAGCCATTATGGGAACCCCCAAAAACAATTATATTATTCTTGGCATGTGGATAGAGCATGGCAACAAAACTTATCGAAAGTATCAGATCCAGCAAAAAGAAAGTGGATATATAAAACTTTAAAACATCTTCAAGCATGTTTGGAAGAAGATATATTTGAAAAAGATTATCAACAATTATTCCTTAAGCTCTTAAAAAATGAAGACGATTCAATTAATATGTATAATTATTTAATAAATCATTATTTTAATAATCGATTTCAATGGGCGTATTGTTATCGTAAAGGGTGCGGAATTAATAGTAACATGCAATTGGAGAGTATGCATAGAGTTATGAAATGTATATATTTAGAAGTTAAAAAAATTAAACGTCTCGATAAATCTATTAATGTCATACAAAAATATCTGAGAGACAAAATTATTGACAGAATTGTTAAACTTACTAAAGGAAAATGTAATAAATATTTAAGTGAGATTAAAAGTAGGCATAGGATGGCTCTTGTAAAATTATACAAAATTTCTTCTTGCCAAGAGAATATTTTTGCAGTAAGTGATAAAATTAGTGAAGATGTATATATTGTAAAAAAAGTAGCACCAGTCAGTATTTGTTGCTATTTAACTTGTAATAATTGTAAAATATGTGTCCACTCTTTTGAATGTACTTGTCCAGATTATTTGATCAGAGCCACCATTTGCAAACATATACATTTTGTTAATATAACTGCAAACGAAACGGACCAGATATGTGTTGCAAATAGTGAAGCTGTAAGTAAGTTGGAAATATTGGAAATGACAGCAAAAAATTTCCCCAAAACTTCTGCACAAGATTGGACAAATAAAATTCAAACTGAAATTTCTGAACTACAAAAAAATATTAATACTTTAAATTATACGAGCGAAGAGTTAGAACATATTTTTAACCATCTAAAGATAATAAACAATTTGGGCTCCGCTTCAGCAGCCGAAATTAGTACGTAGTATTTTTCGACACAAAGAAAAAGCAATCAAAAAACATTTTGCAGAACCAAGTTCAAACGAAAGAATAATTATTCAAGACAACTCTCAATCTCTCATGATATCAAATAATCCTATAAATGGTCACTTATATTCAAAGAGTGTGGACACGGATTTGTAAGGGAGACCAAATATATTGTTACTCCATATTTAAAATTTCTTTTACTGTTGTGGAAGGAGCGCGAATCAGTGGCGGCTTGGTAGGGGCGGCGATGTCAACCCAACAAGTATTACAAACATTTAAAAACTAATATTTTTTAAGTTTTTATTAATTTTTGAAAGTGGTATTTTACAAAAATATTTATGAAGAATAATATGTATCATATTTTCAATAATCAGAAATCTTAAATTAGCTATTTCTATAAAACAGTTCTATGTATTACATTTGTATTATTGCCGATCCGCTTAATAATCCACATGTTTAGTGCGCGTAGTATTTAACGCCGCTTGAAAAACCTACAGCCAGAGACAGGATCGCGACTTGCAGATGATTTCTAGTGTAACTCCCTTAGCAACGCGGATGCGTGAGTGACATCGGCGCAAATTATCTTTTGACCAAATAATATGCCAAATATTTGAACTATATTTGCGAAGTCGTGTCTTGATCTATCTGGTTTTTTTGTTTTCCAGTGTTTAAGTTAATCATTTGCGATAGTTATTTTCTTTGCAGCAAAGTATAAGTATTTTTCATTGTAATGTTAGATCTGTAAGGAATAGTGTAAGTGAGTTAGAAGCCTTTTTGGCTGACACAAATATTACAATAGTTTCTCTAACTGAGCATTGGTTAGAGAACGAGGAAATTGACAATTTTAGTTTGAATGGGTATTCAGTATGTAATTATAAAACTAGAACAAATAGCATAGGCGGTGGTTCATTGAAACTATTTAACCAAAATTTTAATGGTGATTTTATACCTGTGATAACAAAAAATCTTGGAAGATGTATAGAACTGTGCTGTATTTTGATAAAGTATGTTCTTAGTATTTATAGGTCTCTTATGAGATGCTTTGACACCTTTTTGGAACATCTGGAGGCTGCTGTACAGCAGGACTAATCAAGGGGAAGCTTGTGCAATGGCTTAAGGAAATTATTTGCACAAGAAACATGGGGTAAAAATTGTTTGGACAATGTTTCTGTGACCTTTGATGTACGTTTGTGTAAACTTTGGGAATCTGGATCCTAATGTGTCTGATCATTTGAGACAGCTGGTGTGCTTCGATTTAAAAAAATAGTAACAGCTTAAAGCATAATGCCGAAATGGAAGAATCCGTTTTTAAACCTATCACACAAAAGGGTCTTAATGAATTTTATAATAGAATTGAGTCTAGTGAGTGGCTTTTCATTGATGAAATTAATACATCTGCAGATGAGAAGTTTACTGTGTCTCTGGGTATACTGACTGAGGCCTACCTTCAATCTTTTCCTGATAAAAAATACAGGGCTCGTGGCTTTGATCCTGGATGTGTGGGCTGGTTCAATGAGAATCTAAGCCAAATGAGGGACACAGTTGATTTCCTGGGTAACATGTGTAAGCAATATAACACACCAGGTAACAAACAACTATTTAAAGAATATCAAAAACAATATAAACAGGAGATTGTCGACTCTAAACGCAAATGTAATGATAAAATCCTCAAAAAAATCCAACCAAGAGTATGTGGAACATAATTAATAGCAATAGGAAAAACCAACTCAAAATAAGAAAATTCCATTATCAGCTGATCAGTTTAATAACTTTTTTAGTATTATTTCAAATGAGATGCTTAAAGACATACCTAAAAGTAATATTTCAACATTGGATAATCTTTAAAAATTTCTTTGCCTGATACATGCATGCATACTACGCTCTATTCCACGCTGTGATGACTTATGGAATCGTAGCGTGTGGTGGAACGGCGTGTGCAGATAGGGTTTTTGAACTCCAAAAGAGGGTAGTTTGGCTGCTCGCGGGCCTGTCGTTTCGGGAGGATTGCAGGGGGGCCTTTGTCAACTTTTCCGGTTGCCTTTGTGCTGGAGAGTCTACTGTTTATTAGAAGAAAACGAGGAACAATTTACTCTTCAGAGGGAAATGCACAATTATGAAACAAGGGAAAGAGGTAATATCAGACCTATTTTCTGTAAGTTAAAGAAGTGTCAGAGCCGCCCGGGTTTTATAGCGGTAAAATTTTTCAACAGGCCTTAAGTAAGTTTAAAAATTGTATAAAAAAAAATATTTGCTTCGGCTCGCGCCATACGGCGTATTTGAATTCCTGTTTTTTCCTTAAACTTTAATGTTGAGGAAGATTGAAAGTTGTGCGTTTATATGTAAGAGTGATTATGAGTAATTTTAAACTGCTTTGTGTTTTTATTACTTACATTGTAAGGCTTTTATCTTTAATGACTGGAGATATGGTTTATTATTGTATTTTGACATGTGTACATGAGGTTTATTATTTGGCATGAATAAAGAATCTTGAATCATTGTGTTTGGCAGGGATATTATATAATTAGCTATTCTCATTTATTTAGCATAAAATGTAATTTTATATAAAAATTTTAATATTAATTTAAATTCCCTTTAGCGTAAAATAAACCTTTTTAATGCAGTGTGTAAAATAATCTCCCATTTTTTGACCTATGCAGTGCGTAAAATAACTTTTTTTACGCACTAATACGTAAAGTAATGTAATATATTTTTATTTTCATATGGTTTTGGGTAGTAGAAAAACTTTTGTATGCTACTCATGTGGAAAGTACCCTTTATGAATGGAAATATTTATTCCCAGTCATAAAGAAGGACATTTTACACACTTGTTGGGTAAATAACTATTTTCATAAAAAAATATATTTCATACATAAACAAAGTTGCAGACAGAGAAAATTTAGAGGTATATTTATACAGATATAGACATCAATTTTGGATATGTTGGGTTTTTAACATTGATGCGTTCTGTGTTTTCATTGGTCGATTTTGGTTGTTGAGCGCAATTCATAACAATTATTGTTATGTCAGTTGTATTTTTGTGGGAACTTATTATTAAATAAAGAGGTCTAACGACAATTTATTTTTTGCTACACCGAGTAGTTTTAGTACTTTTATATGCTAGAAGGGGTCTCGAAACGAATCCCGGAAAGTAATTATAATCTAGTAAGTAGGCTTTGGAAACAAAAATATGTCTATTATAATATTATTAGAAAGACGACAGAAGACCTTAAAAAGTGATGAAAACCGCAACTCTATCTTTTTTTGAAACGGAAATATGAGGGGAAAATAAATTCGGCGATAACGCTAAGCAGCATAGAGATATTCATTTAATTACCTGTTATGGAAATAAACGTGTTTGCCACTTGTTTCCTTAACTTTATGTCAAAAAAACAAATTTTCAAAGTCAAAAATTTACAAAAAAAAATGTTTGTAATATGTAATGCTAAGAATAAAATATTTGTAATATTAAAACTAAAGTGAACTATCTACTAACGTAACTGAAAAGTTAAAAAATAAGAAAAAAAAAAGGAAATATCATATTTCTGAAGTATTCCAAATTGTGTGATCTTGAAAATTTTTAAAATAATTCCCTGCGGCGTTCAAGATTACCATGTGAAATTTCCGTCCTTTGGTTCTACGAAAAGGTGGCAACCCGGGGTTATGTTTTATTTTTTTACCTCTAATCTAAGCGCCCCTCCTAGAAGAGATCCTAAATCCGCCTCTGGTTCGCTGTAAAACTAACAGTAATTAAAAGAACAAATTAGGGTCTTAAGTGTTCGAAGTGTCTACCATCATATTCCACGCATTGCTCGAGTAGAAAAAACGGCAGCTTCTAGTTCCGCTCTTGAGAGGCCACGAATTGCCTCTTGAATTCTGATCTCCATATCATCGCTGGTCAGTGGCTTGGTTTGGAAAACAAGATCTGTTATTCGACCCCACAAATAAAAGTCCAAACAAGTAAAGTCAGGTGACCTAGCTGGCCAGGGGCAGGCTTCCCCTTCCGATGCACCGATTTGGATATGCGTTATTTAAGTGTTCCCACACGTTAATTGAAAAATGAGCTGGGCAGTCGAGCTGCAAAAACATATATTTAGTCTGGTTGCAAGGAGCACATCTTCTAATAAAACCGGCAACTCATTCCTAAGAAACTCCAAAAAGCGGATACCATTTAGTGGTTGGTGAAAGAAATAGGGTGCGATAACTGTACCCCCTATTATACCACACCATACATTAACGCTCCAGCGTCCTCATGTTGGACTTCTCGCGTCCAGTGCGGCAGACCAGTAATGCATATTTCTTAAATTTGCCCTACCGTTGCTATGTCCAAAGAATTTGGGATAAAAATTCAGGGTTTTCATTTATCATTCCCAAAAGCCAATGACAATGATCAAGCCTCCAATCAAAATCCTCTTCATTTAAGGCTTGGTGCAAAGCTATATGGTAAGGATGTATTCTCAAATTAGTAATAAACTAACCCAAACCAAAAGACCGCTCTAAGATTGTTTTTATATATTTTAATATATAATAAAACTTACCTATGGTTTTTTAAAATATTTTGGATGGTAGTCCGAGATATTGGCAACTCTAAAGACAAGGCCCTAGTACTAATATGAGGATCAAACTCTATATAGGCCAAAACATTGATAACATTTTCCTTCGGTTCTATCATTGTCATCACGACGTCTTATTTGAAACGTAGAACGGCGACAGCTTTCAGTGGCACGTAAGCGTTGCACTAACGTCAGAAAAACTCTTCTACCATAATTATGACGATTTGGATATCGCACTGCATATTCTCTTTCAGTCAGCTATTGCTGAATTTTGAAAACATTCAAAGTCAACGGCAAGCATATCATCGTTAGTAAAAAAACTGAAATTGAATGATTTAGCGTTTCCTTCCAACAATATTATAATAAATATATTTTTGTTTCCAAAGCCTACTTACTAGATTATAATTAACCTACCCGGAGCCGTTTCGAGACCCCTCTTAGTGATTTTTTATATTAATAATAATAGATATTTGTTTTAAAAAATATAGAGTTGCGGTTTTCAGTACCTTTTAGGGTTTTCTGTCGTCTTTCCGAGAAAATCAGGAATATTTGGTAAGTTGTCCAAGAATGCCATCTAGCGGTTAAAGTAAAAGTCGCAGAAAAATTATTTAAATTGCAGCAAATAGAGCAAAAAAGACCTCTTAAACTAGAACAAGCCTATTAAATTTGGTGAAGCCAAAAATGTATTATTAGCAGAGACGAGGAAGAGACGCGCAACTCAATGTTAAGAGAGAGAAAGCTGCCATGCCTTCTTTGTCTGTCTTCAGGGCAAGTGAACACAGATGGCGCTCGAGGCGGACGCTGTCATTTGCCCGCCAAATTCAAATTAACAATTTTTTCTTTCATTTTTCTATATTTCTTCCAAATTTGGAGGTTCAAGTAAATAAATACTCCCATATAACTCAAAATGTTATTTATTTGGTTTTGATTATATTTTTCTTACAGACAATACGAATCAATATCATTAAAAGAAATAGCATTGTAAAACTGAATAGCCAAATATACTATCCCAAGGAGCAAAACTAGTTTTATAAAGGCTGTACAGGGTGCGTATTATGAATTCATACCGCGCTGCAACACTCCAATGTGTTGAAATACAGGAGGAATTAAATGAACCATTTTTGTCAAGATAGTTTAAAAATTCTACCGTGCGCCAGCACAGAAATCACGTAGGGATTTATGAACGCGTATTAAGAATTCATACTGTGCTGCAATACTCCAATGTGTTAAAATACACGAAAACAAAATATTTCACCTTTCGCATGGCCCTCCGCTCGCTGCGGGGGCTCACGAAAAGGAAACTAACCAGGTGCTAACCCAAGACATACCCAAAATCAAGAAAAAAACAGAAAAGGAAACTAACCAGGTGTTAAACCAAACTAACCCAAGACATATTCACTTTTCGCAAGGCACTCTGCTCGCTACGGGGGCTCAAGAAAAGGAAACTAACCAGGTGCTAACCCAAACGTAACCCAAGACATACCCAAAATCAAGAAAAAAGTGTTTGCTAACCAAAACTAACCCAAGACATGCCCAAAATCAAGAAAAAAAACTGTTTAGAAACTTAATCGTAAAAAAATAATAAAAAAAGCAACGGGGTTTGAACCCGGGCCGCCGCCGATAGTCGCCGAATTCAGACCTAACCATCTAAACCTCTAGACCACGACGCTCTTGCTAGAAATCGATTGCATCGCGAAGACATCTAATTCCTCCTATGTTGCAGCGCAGTATGAGTTCATAATGAAATGCTTATAAATTCCTCCTGGACTTCAACATATAATTCGCGTATAGTTTAAAACCCCAAACCCAAAAGATGGCTATGATATTCAGTTTTGCTACTACGCTTTAGCACAATGACCGTGCTGTCACATAGTAAGAAGTACTAATACGCGTACAGGGTGGCTCGAATTCGTGTCTATGTATGGGGAACTCGAAAACCGTAAGAGATACAGTGTCGGTCAAATTAAGGCAAAATTGCGCATTTAGGTGCCTAACAATATGCCGTTTATAAAGTTTTAAAACTCCGAGTATTTTCGGTGATATCCAGAAAAAAAAGAAATTTTGAAAAATCGTTTTATTTTTTTCCTGGGCTTATTTAAAAACGGATTTCAAATTGAATTGCTCTTTTGCATTGCCACTTTTTCCGCTCTATCCAATGATGGTATCCAGTTTGAAATCTGACGTTTCGTCTTCAAGGGATCATCATCAACTTCCTTTTTTTAAATACGAACTTTAATTTTTTTATCGTTTTCAGATGGTATTGGCGTTATTAATATGAGTATGTGTTTATTTTTAAAAACTTTTTTTTAATTTTTAATTATTTTTTTAAATTATATATTTTGCTTTGGCGTAATTTTATATAATTTAAGGTAGGTACTTTTGAAATTTTTATATTGTATAAAAGTATTTTATTTTTGTTTTTGTGTTAAGTAGAAATTTTGAGCCCGTATTAAAAATAAAAAACAGTAAAATTATTTTTTACGAGAATATGGCCATGAATTTATTACTCAAACAAGTTGCTTAGTGCAAAGATAAAATATTTTCAACTTTTAACCAATTAAAAAATTTATTTAATAGAGAACATTAACAATAATTTATAATCATACTACGCGAGACTATAGGTACTTTGATGGAAAAACACACCTATTGGAATTTTGCTTATAAATTAAAAATCACCCATAGTACCCATAGTATCACGTAGTATGATTATAAATTGTTTATGTTCTCTATTAAATAATTTTTTTAATTGGTTAAAAGTTGAAAGTATTTTATCTTTGCACTAAGCAACTTGTTTGAGTAATAGTTCATGGCCATATTCTCATAAAAAATAATTTTACTATTTTTTATTTTTTAATACGGGCTCCAATTTTAAACCTAAAACAACAAACCAAAAACAATATTTTTATACAATATAAAAATTTCAAAAGTACCTACCTTAAATTATTTAAAATTACGCCAAAGCAAAATATATAAAATAAAAATAATAAAAAAATAATAATAAAAATAAAAAATAAAAACACACACTCATATTTATAACGCCAATATCATCTGAAAACCGTTAAAAAAAATTGAAGTTGGTATTTAAAAAAAAGAAAGTTGATGATGATCCCTTAAAGACGAAACGTCGGATTTCAAACTGGTATCATCATTGGATAGAGCGGAAAAAGTGGCAATGCAAAAGTGCAATTAAATTTTAAATCCGTTTTTAAATAAGCCCAGGAAAAAAATAAAACGATTTTTTAAAATTTCGGTTTTTTCCGGATATCTCCGGACTCGGAATTTTAAAACTTTCTAAACGGCATATTGTTAGGCACCTAAATGCGCAATTTTGCCTTAATTTGACCGACACTGTATCTCTTACGGTTTTCGAGTTCCCCATACATAGACACGAATTCGAGCCACCCTGTACAGCATATCTTATAGAAACGTGAACTTCCTATAATGTGGTTATAAACTACAATACAATGTCTTTCCATCCAAAAAGGGCCCCAGTTTATACGACAGTTCAGTACTTTTAGGAGATCCTTTAGTTAATTACACAACCGTTATAAGATAATCAATGTGATTACTGATTATAAAAGTGTCATAGAAAGTATGTCTTCAAGAGTGCTTACACAATATACTTACAAACTATTCGAGAACTGCCATACAACTACTGTATATTAGTGTTTTTATTCTGCGGTTTAAGTGTACTTTACGGACATTTATAGAACTATTAAAAAAGTATTTTGTAAGTAATTTATAATGCAGACAGAATCGCTAATACAATAACTTTGTTATCTACTGTTGAAATTCAGAATAGAATTGTCGCAAAAATATTTTATTTAGCAAACTTATGCGTTGGTTCAGGACAAAAGGAAATTAAATGTAGTTTAAGAGATCAATCATGTATTATGGTGGAGTTGTATCTGCTGTTGTCATATTGAGAATATTATAATTACGCCTATCTGCTACACTCCGACAGAGAACAGAATTTTCTTGCGCAGCCAATTTTCCTGACTAAATAGGTATACAGGGTGTTTCCTAACCTCGGTACAAAAAATTCATCTGGTGAATCTTCACGTAATTGTTAGACGAAAATGTGATATAAATTTTTTTCGAATGTCGCTTCGTTTTCGTGTTGAAAAAAAATATTTCTTCGTATTTCCTTTTTATTAATAATTAATGGGAAACGACATTCGAATAATATTTGTCACACCTTAATAAAGGGGTTGAGCACTTTATTTTGAGTTCATGTTGAACTTCTCAATTAGTTCATTGGCGGAAATCCAGGTAACGATTATTAGAATTTAGCAAAAATCAGTAATACGGGCCTGTTAAATACTTAAAATTCTTATATTATATGATAAAAAAATTCATCTTACAGTTTTTCAGTAAAAAATAATTCTATTCACGTCACAGGAATTTCTTTAAAAAATGATAGTACCTAAAAGCTCTGAATAATACACATGTAAAGTCAAATAAATTATTGAAAATGTCCTTCATGAGCCAATAAACACCCATCTATTCGAAGTACTAAATTGTTAATAATGCGCAGTTGAAGTTCTACAGTTTCAATAGGAGTAGTATAGACAAGTTGTTTAAGGTGACCCCCGAATAAGAGACCAAAAGATTAAAGTCCTTCTCACTTTGCTGCAGTTAGAAATTATTTGGATCAACAATATCTTGATCGTTGGATAGGTAGAGGTGGACCTCACCCATGGCCACTACGTTCGCCGGACTATTGAAACTCTAGAACTTCAACTGCGCATTATTAATAGTTTTAATACGATTGCGCCAGTACCGAGATTTTTTTGACGCATAAGAGACCATTTAGCACGTTGAATAGATGGGTGTTTACTGGCTCATGGAGGACACTCAGCAATTTATTTGACTTTGCATGTGGTTGCATTATTCAGAGCATTTAGGCGCTATCATTTTTTAAAGAAATTCCTGTTAAGTGAACAATAGAATTATTTCTTACTCAAAAACTGTAAGAGGTACGCGACAAATGCAAGAAACGTAATTTGCTTAAAATATATTTTTTTATCTAATAAAATAAAAATTTTGAGAGTTTAACAGATCCGTATTATTGATTTTTGCGAAATTCTTGTAGTCGTTACCCGGGTCTCCGCCAATGAACTAATTGAGAAGTCCAACAAGAACACAAAATAATGTGCTCAAACCCTTTAATAAGGTGTGGCAAATATTATTCGAATGTCGTTTCTTATTAATTATTAATAAAAAGAAAACACGAAAAAAAAACATTTTTTCCAACACCGTATTTTGAAAAGGAAGCGACAGTCGAAAAAAATTTATACCACATTTTCGTCTTACAATTACGTGAGGATTCATCAGTTTCATTTTTTACCGAGGTTAGGGAACACCCTGTATATTTTTGACGAAAAATTGAAGCGCCTCAGCTAAGAATGCATTTGTTGGGATTACTAAAACATTAACAAACATTTTTTAATGGTCGAATTATCAACATAAACAAAAAATGTATTGTGTCTTTTGTAAAAGTTGCGAAAAAATCTCTATATTTCTTTTAAAAAAATTATTTTTATTTTGCATATTTACGTTTGTATATGAATTCTTGACAATGGCAGCGGTTTCTGAACAGCCGAAAGTTTAATAAATATGGCGCATGGTAATACAATAATTTTGTGTTATTAGAAACGTTATACAATTTATTCTGTTTTCTTCTAGGTTGTATACGATATTAAAGTCGTATAATGCTGTTTAATATAAACACTAAAAACCACCGACTTTACTCTCGGGATCCATACGCGCCAAATTCAATCCTAAATTAAAATTTGTCTAGCGACGCAAATTTTGTTTTTAATTGCCTCGATCAGAATATCGTCGGAGCGAAGCCGGACGGAATCTATGAGGGTTTTTCGCTAATAAATACAATTGCGCTTGAAGCTGTAGAACGGCGACGAGTTCTAAGGTTATTTACGCTCCGATGTACGCTAGCCAAATCGGCCCGTGACAAGCTTGAATTAAAATCATTTTAAAAGCACATAATTGCTGAAGGATATGTCATAATGCATCACAAAATCATTAGTAGACCCAGTACCTATCTAAAAAACAGGATACATTCATTAAGTACTTAACTACGTATTAGAATGCTAAGAAACCAGTCATACGATTTCATCGGGACCATGAAGAATTTTCATCAGAATGATGAGAACTAAAATATATCAAAAATTTACGAAAATTAACCGAGAGACATTTTCCATATGTGTGCCTGGTCCTTTCGAAAATTTATCATGTATATTTGAAAATTGTGAAAAAATGGCACATTTGTAGCAGTGCAGATACATTACCTATTCATTTAAATATGGAACTGCATTAATTATTCACATCACGGTACGAAGAATTGAATTAAAACTATGAGTACTTAAACAAAAAAAAGATTTATTTGAAATACAAATTACTGCAATATGACACATACTATTGTTAAATAAGTTAGGTACAAAAATATATTATTTGGCATTATATAAATGAGACAAACAATACTTTCATACTGAAGTACAATAATAAAGAGATATTTCTTATTTTTGAGCTATTAATACAGAATTATTGAACATATGCGCAGGCAGTTCTTTGCAAAAAACAAACCACAATGGTAACACACAAACTGGATGGAAAATAAAAAGGTACCTACTTTGGTAACGCCCCTACATGTTATTATACAATCTACATATCAGCTAGTTGCTAGGTTTAAAGTAGGTTTAGAATTTCTATAATTAATATTGTTACCAGTATATAGCACGTAATTAATGCAACAAAATTGTCGCTAATGGAAAATTAGGTGATTTAAATAATCCTACATTTAAACACATTTTTACGATATTTTAGATGCGTTGTAAATAGTGCGTTGTGAAATGTAATAATAATCAACTGATGCAGGGTACCCTAAAAAACGGCAAAAATAATACACAGGGTGGTCCATTAATTCCAATATTAATCAACTAGATGCTCGATAAAGGACACAAAAAATATTTTAAAGATTTTACGTTTGTTCTAGAGGAAACATAAAGTGTCTGACAACAAAAAAAGCAATTAATCAGGGAGAAAGTGAAACGTTAACGTTTTAACTTGCATCAAAATTATAATATGCATGGCCCACCCTGCATAGAAAACAGCTGTTATCACTAATGCCTAATTTAATAAAGATAAGATGCTCTAATCAGTCAAATAGAGCCACTAAAATAAAATAATTCTACTTAACAACGCCCCCTGGGCGTCATTAAAACATCGCCACTGATGTTTCTACAAGTGTCTCACGTTGCTCCCAATTTTCACAGTGGCAAATTATTCCCCATTGCAAAATATATGGCTTCTCTAATTTAAAACATCCCTAAAATAGAACTACTATATGCTTATATCTAATATAAGGACAAGGTTTTATTCTGCTAACATAGAGTGGGTAGTTATGTAAAAAAGGATTGAAAAAGGCAATTTACTGGTAGTACCTACTGCGCCTTATTAGACTATGGAGCTGCCTGTAACAGAAAAAAGACAGCTAACTCATTTGGCGCATGGGTTAGTAAGCAGAGCTTAAATTTTGGAAAAACAACACTTTAACATTAATCATTAAGATGTAAGGGGATCATTAGAGTTAAGAGTATTTTCAACAAGAAATACAATAAAGTATTTCCACAATATACTGATGTAGTGGGCTGAATGCAAAAGTATCACATTCAAAGAGGTTATGCTGGAAAAGTAAACACAATAGTTTTAAGGTACATATTTAAGTCGTATAGGTGCAAATTATGTTCTGGTTTCTTTATTATCTCTTGATGGTTTAAGCATATATTTCTATAATAGAGAATGTGCGAAACGTAAAATTGTTGAAAATATATCTTGAGAAGTAGGAAAGGCCAAATTGTAAGCTAAATACTGGCAATATTTTCAACAAAAATGTTGTGAGTATTTGAAAACAGCCCGTGACCACTATCTGATATACCTCACAAAAGACTAGTCATGTTAAGGCTATTCTTTGATACCTCTATTCTCTATTACACACCACCAGTTGGTTGGGGATGGGGAGCATTGCCTTGGAACCACGCTGTCTCCTTATACAGGAACCATAAGTCTGCTGCCCATAGGAAGAAGTTTAAGAATCCAAAAATCTAATGATAAAAGAGTGAAGTAAGTTATAAACTTTCTAAAACTTTATAAAACCTTAAAACTACCCGAACATTAAAAAATAACATCAATCATAAGGAACTTAAATAGAGCTACTCTTATTTACACATAAATAAACCAATAAATTTTAAAAATCGGACAATAATACTAAAAGATATTTACCACAGAAATATTAAGTGTAGAGTAACTACTAGTTGAAGAACCACCAGAACAACAATCTGCTGGTGTAAAACTAGGGCTACTAGTGACCGTTTTTAATCCTGTTAAAGCATGTGCCCAAGCTGCGCTGCTTGAGATCCACAAAACTGCCAAAAAAACAGTTATCAGAAAATCCTAAAATATACAAATAATGATTAAATAGGTCAAACAGTCAAGTGGGAAAGTGATAAAAACAATATCAACATTTTTCTAAGTCACTTAAAATATGGAGCTGGTAAGTAGTTCATTTCACAAAAAAAAATATTCTCAATCTATGACTGCATAAAAACTACTTGGGTTAATCCCATTGTGTAGACAAGAGCTTTGGCACTGAACAAGTAAAGTATAAACGTGCAATTGAGGGCCTGACTTTAGAATACAGATTTGAGGCTCTAAGGATAACAAGTAATGATTCTCGTACAATGTTTATATTGATTTAATCAAATGAAAAATCTAAATAATACAAAATATTAAATACTAATTATGTTGATTTACATTAATGTTATTTTATATTTCTGTGATTAACACTACTGAATTTACGGTAAAATTGACGAAAAATAGAACAATAAATTCACAGAAAACTTCCCGTGAGATTTCACGTGAATTTGTTGTAAGTAACTTCATGAATTAATTTTATTCACGATTTAATTGCCTGAGTAAAACTAGGCTAAAAGATCATTTTGTTATAACATTCTTCAAAATATATATCATTCGCCGCCAAGTAATTTCGAATCTCCAATTTTGTATTAGTTGAGTCTCAAGTCTTATGTAATTTGTGACTGTGATAGCTTGCATTGTCCATTATTATTATTATTAGCTTTATAGGAAAAGGACATTCACAAATAAAACAACTGTAAACTTAATATAAGCCGAAGAGCTGTTTTATTTATTTACTTACTACACTCACGTATGTAAATTACTATGTAATAGTGACGTGAATAAATTTATGACTTATAGTGGATAGAGAATATCTACAAAGACTGAGAAACGATATTAGTCGATATACATTCTAGTTTCTGATTATCACAGCAGTTTTATTTAAATGGAACTTATTCTCTGAATGTAAC
>JAEQML010068790.1:0-17994 GCA_016904865.1 Pissodes strobi | reverse complement strand
CAGATTTTGAGTCATAGGTAATATTTAGTTTTTTAGCGGTAGTCCAAAATTATTTACCTTTTTTACCTGACATTGATTTAAAAAAAACAATTTTTTCTCGCGAGATGGCATGCTTGGTATAATTTCGTAGCTCTCGGTAGTACTGGTGACCAGTTTCTGTGTTAATGTAATTATTGTGAGCTTTTATCACGTAGTTTTATTGACAATTTAATATTTGGAGTTATCCAAGGTGTATATGGTTTTTCGACTATTTTTTTTTCTCTGAAATGGCGCGTGCTTAAATATTAGAATTAAACATTTTTAGTTTTAAACTGATACTGTTTGTATTATATTTTTGATGCCATGGCAAACTTTTTCCTTCTATATGTAATAAGTCTTGATTTATGTCACTATAATCTCGAAATTCTACACACTTTTTCTTACTCTTAATAACTAAATTAAAAATGGAATAAACTAAGCAATGATCTTACAATGTTTCAGAAATTGGTACTACGTTGGTCGATTTTGGGGTAAGACTATTGCTGGATATAATAACATCGAGAAGGGTACTAGTGCTAGCATTTAAATTTATGCGTGTTGGATCTTTAACAAGTTGAATAAGATTAAATGACTCAAGTATTCCCATTAATTTTAACTGAGAACCACTAGGCTGTAACAAATCAATATTAAAGTCTTCTGTGATAACAACTTCATCATAAAAAGGAACAGATAAATTTAAAATATGTTCCAATGAATCCAAAAACTCTTCTTTGCCTGATGATGGTGGTCGATAAATTGTGGCAAAAAATAAATTTTTCTTTTTAAATTGAAATTTGATACACACAAGTTCACATGAATCATTCAATACATCAATGTGCAATTTCAGAAATTTTATGTTATTCTTAATATATATCCTCACCCCTCCACCTCTACCAGCCCGATCTTTTCTCACCAATGTATAACCATTAATTTTGAATGTATTGGATAGATTTTGAGGTGAAAACAAATTTCAGTATTGGAAAAGTTCCTGATTTTCTTTATTTAGTTCTGCTGAGTCCTGGATTTTAAACCTCTTTTTTAATTAACACATTTTTCGTTCGTTAATTTTCCTAGCTATGAATATGACTACGTAATTGAAGATGGGTTAGGCGTATAGCCCTGAAATGGTTTTGCATCTTCCGCGATTTTTGGCGTCATTTTTAGGAATTAGTAAACGAGCTTCAAGAAATCAACCGTTTAAAATATCTTGTAAGGAGTTGCTTTGATCTCAACATTACTAAATTACTTCAGCAGTTTCAGAATAGAAAAATAATCTGCTGAGATGGCTGTCACAAAGCATTACAGCAGTTCAAAATATTCCTTAAGGGTATATTGGATGATGCTTTTTGCGCTAATTACCTTGATAAGTACGGCTATCTTGATCTGTGGAATGTAATTAGGATTAGTCTGATACATGGTCTCTGTTGAATAAGGTTTTTTTCGTTAATAAAGAAACGTCTTTAGATAATATAAAAAAAACTTTTGTGCGAGGAGAATTGTTTACCATGAATTTAAAGACTCGGATATATGTGATGTTTCCATAAGCAGTGCACTCCTCGCAAGTGTCAGATCTTCAAGAATACACGACAAAAGAAAAGTAAATCCGAAGACGAGAATAAAAGAAAGAGATTACAGGTTGAAGAAAAATTGTGTACCTATATTAAAAAAGAAAAATAGACATAACTTAAAAAATTAGTAAAATCTTTGAATAAAGACTCTTATACAATGGGTTCACAAGCGGAGCAGAAAAGTATTCTTACTTTGTTGATTAAACCAATACAACATTACAACACAGTATTATCCACAATACCAAAACATAACTTTTGCACTCGACACGCGTTTCGCTAACCATGTTAGCATTATCAGCAGGTGATTAAAATTAAACTTATAATCTACCTAACTCTATGTATATTAACTGTTTGCTTAAACAAGTGGAACCAAAAAACTATCCTGGCAATTATTTTAATTACGCTCGATCAATCGGTACAGGCTATACTGCATAGGCTATATTTTCGATGCGTCTAACAATCTAGTTGTTATCAGACAAACTCTTGCCTATTACTCCACCGCAGTTGTAGGCTTTTTGAATAAGGCCGCTTCGTTTTTTAATGAAATTATTAAACAAGCTTCATGAAATCAACCGTTTAAAATATCCTGTTGTAAGATTTTTAAGATGCTTTGATCTCAACATAATGGTTTCTAGAATCTACAGGCTGTTTCAGAATTGAATGCTAACCCTTAAGGGTGATAATCTTTAAGTAATTTTAAGGAAAAAATGTCATATGAACATAGGTCTGCAACCGCCTTATTTTTGAGATACAGGGTGTTGAAAATTAAGAAAAAAATCGGTTTTATCCCAATATTTCTCAAACCGCTGTAAATATTTCTTTACATTTTGCTAGGTATTAAGTACGTATAAAAATAATTTTTTTAAGCAAAAGATTTTTTTCAAATCCAATCGATGGCGATATTCTTAAACGAAAAAATGACACGCCACTGCTTTTTTTCAAAATAAAACTCTTATTATTTCTTAATAAGAATGTCCTCTTGACTTTTTTCTGTTCAACGAACAGTTTTCGATTAAAAAAATAAAATGCATTTATCTGCACGGTCCTAATTCCTAAATTTGGACTAATGTAATAATCAAAGAAAAATGTTCTAACAACGACGAAATTTTTCAAAGAATACGAGAAACGATTTGGAGGTGGTGGACATTTTCAGCAGTTAATTTAATTGAATTTTATTTTTCGTTCAAAATTCAATTTCGTCGAACTTGTTAGAATTTTTTTTTTTTGATTTACATTATTCAAAATTTAGGAATTAGGACCGTATTTTTTTAATCGAAAACTGTTCGTCGGACAGAAAAAAAGTCAAGGGGACATTCTTATTAAGAAATAATAAGAGTTTGCGAAAATACGTTTTATTAAAAAAAAAAAGCAGCGGCGTTTCATTTTTTCGTTTAAAAATATAAGAGGGCATGTTAGAGGGAGCGCCACTGATTGGAGTTGAACAAAATCTTTTGCTTAAAAAAAATTATTTTCATACGTACTTAATATTTAGCAAAATGTAAAGAAATATCTATAGCGGTTTGAGAAATATTGGGATAAAACCGATTTTTTTTAATTTTCAACACCCTGTATCTCAAAAATAAGGCGGTTGCGGACCTATGTTCATATAACATTTTTTTCTTAAATATCTCAAAGATTATCACCTTTAAGGATTAGCATTCAATTCTGAAACACCCTGTATATTTTTTTTGCTAAATTACTTCAGCCGTTGCAGAGTAGAAAAATTATTTGCTCAGATGGCTGCCACAAATAGTTTAACATTTTTACACAAATGTAAAAACAACAACCTAATTCCTAAACGTTTAAGACTTAAAGCACTGTACAACAACCACAAAACCATAAGAATCTTAGAAGGAACAAGTAATGCTCTGTTACGATAAATATTACAGTTTCATAGGTTTAATAAATATAAAGTTGAAAAACGAAATTGATAGTTTAAAATTTATGGGGACTGAGAAATTGACAGAGAATGGGCAGTGGGATTGAAACGGGTGTGTACGGAGAAATTACAGGGACGAGATTTCCATTTGCCCTTAAATGGTGGTACGAATGCCTTCAAATAGAGTGATACTTAAATTTACTCGGACAGTAATGTTGCTCTGTCGGTCGGTGAATCTGAGAGTTGAGTGTGGGCTAGTTTCCGAGTATAGGGACATCTAGGGGCCGTATGTACCGTGCAACGAGGAAGGAGGCTGTTGGATCCACAGCATGCCCAGAGAAATGATATCTTAACTTAGGTGTGTTCTACAGTATGTTCTAATGCTCATTGAACGTGCAGGTCGAGGAACTATGTAGTCTACACCAGAAATGAATCAGACCAGGCTCCTTTTAGGAGGCATTTTCATGGTGAACATCAAATGTTGCAATTTTTATGAACCTATTGCTATTTTACTGTTTGAAGTGCGTCATTTCTGTTATTTCTAGAATAAATCGGTTCTCCGTCAATTTTTGCCGCTTTATTTCAAACTAAATCGCGTCCCCTGTGCCGAATACCGTGGATCCTTATTCTGCGCTCTAGAGCGTACATGGAAAAGAAAATTCTCATTTTTTCCGTCGAGTCTGCTATAAATAGTCATGACAATCGAAAATAAATAAATAACAGTCGTGCGTTTGTTACAGTTGTTGCTGGCACACCTATTCTAAATATGCCCGAATATGTCAAACCTGACAGTCATTTGCAAATTTCACAATAAGTACAGAGAAAAATGTGCATTTAATTTTAAAAAATGCGGCTGTAGAAAAAGTTCTGTTTGTTTTTCGAGCGCAAAGTGAAATGCCGTTTTCGAAAGAATCCCGCGCTCCGTTACGCTTCGCGCGGTAACATTCTTTCTCAAGCGGCAATCCGTTACTTTACGCTCTAAAAACACAAATAACTATTTGAATTCATTTATGTCATATTTACCTAGCGCTGCCTTTACTAATCTAATCACGTTACCGTTGCTGAAATCGAAAAAGCAATTCTGAGCAGAAAATATTTGCTTAATTTGTTGATTAGTAATTTGGTATAAAAGAGAACATTATTATTTACATGCAAAACTTGTTTACAGGTAAACTCAGAACATATATCTACATCTGATCAAAAAGTGGAGCCCCCAAAAACCCTTAAGTTGAATCAAAGGCATAGTCATTCATCTAGTGAGATTGACGATTCAAGCTTAATAATAGAGCATACAAATATTGACAGGTCCTCTTCCGATTATGAAATTACAAAGAATGTAAGCCAAAGTCAGAGCGATTCAAGACTAGAACATAAGCTCGCTTCAGTTGCTAGTCCAGTTTCCACTGCTAAGGAATTATTTTCTCCGTTAAGTAAGTTAGCAAGGGGGGTACAAACATTTGGAGCTAACTTCGATCCTAGAAAATTTAGCGGTCAGGTTCGGCATGTCACCCTTAAAGATATGGAAGAGCACAGAAAGCTGCAAGAGAAGTGGGCAAACAGTAAATGCAGATTGATTGCTCTCTAGTTTTGGCTTCAGATCGAGATTGAAGTGGAAATAGGTATGAATGAAAAATCATTGATCTTTATACCAGTCGTTAATTTTTATTTTAATAAATTAAAATTTATATTATTTAATAAGTAAACCGTAAAATGCAAATGATTTACGTAATTTTTTACATAAATAATTTATATTTTACAACAATATGGTGTGATATGATCATAATAGTAATAAATAATAATCCTGCTCACCAAATGATAATCTGATATTAGGTTTATTTTATTTTTAAAGGTCCACCTATTTGAATTTAAGTCATTATTTATAAACTATATAGTGAGTCAATTAAGTCTTGCATATTTTTTTTGGAAAAAAATCTGGTACCCATCGATTATAATTTGAATTGTTCATTTCCTTACTTACAATTAAATTATACATAATCGAATCACCGTATTACGCCATCCTTGAAACAACAAAAACTAACCCAAGGCATGCCCAAAATAAGAAAAAAAAACTTTAAACAATACCATGTTTTAATTAAAGGGAAATTCTAAGAATGTGTGATATAGCATATATTCGAAATATTAAAGATAAAAAATAAATAGTTTTTTCGTTTTGTTTTTTATAACCTATGCTAGTATATGGCCTAACTGGATGTTTTTTTTAAATTTTATTTCACAGCCTACGAAACATGTAAGAGTCGAATTTCGAAACATCGCTATTCCGAAAACAATTGAATTTAAATATATACTGTCGTCCTAAACAAAATGGCGGTAAAGTAACATTCTGCCGCTTCTGAGATTTTTTATATTAACGACCTAATTAATGCTCTCCATTTAAACATCTGAAATAATTTTAAGAGTTTTTTTTCCGAAAAAATGCAAAAATGTTTAGCGGTCACTTTGAAATGTCATCTATATCCTATCGAAAAAGTGGCAATATTCACCAAAGTGCCCTAAGTGGTATTTTATTACTTCCATTGCAGTAATGTGCCATCTGAATGATTTAACCGATGGGAGAGGCTGAAGGGACAATTAATACCTCAAAACTAATTTTAATTAAGGAAAATAGGAAAGCAAAGTTCTGCTAATATTTTAATTTATATGGTTTACATAGCTGTATCTTTTTTGTACTTTTTTATAGAATTAAATACAAATAAGTATCAGGAAAAAACTTTCTGCTGAAATACATAATAGCTTAAGATCAAAGCATAAAAGTAAAAAAGGCGCATTAACGCCTTTTTGATTAGTATTAATCCAATGGTATACTAGGGCAAAATGGCATGATAGGTATTTATTTAAGGAAAAAAATACATCTGTATGTAGCTGACAAATTATTTCAGTGGCGTATTATTGTAACGTACCAAAAGAACATTTAATTAATCCTAACATCATATCTGGGAAACTAGATTGGCAGTGTAGTATGTAATCTACCTACTCGTCAGTTTGCTCGGGTTGATATCGATATAGACAGATCAGATTTTCTGTCCAGTAAAATCCTTCTTTAAATATTTTAGCATAGCGCGGAGTACAATAGTATCTGGGATAAAATATTCTTTTTTAAGATGATTAGTTTGGTCATTATGGTAACTATTGAAAAATTTACACTATTTTCGTCAACATTTTTCTCTTTCTGTTTCTAGATCTCATTGGTATTGTATGGTTTAGGCAGGTTGTTTAAATATTTCGTTTTTAAAACGACGAAAATATTTTCGTAGATGTGTTCTATGTTATTGTGGAAGATTCATATTTATCAGGCAAATTGTTGCCTATTATTCTACCTCAGCTGTAGGTTTTTTGAGTAAGGCCGCTTTGGCTCGGGCCCCAGGGTGTTAATAGCAAGGGAGAATTTAGTGACCCTAGCGAAGCAGATAAATCTAAAAAACTGGAATATGTTCCACGTTTGAGCAACAAATCTGCCCCCCGTTGTCAAGAACGAGAAATCTAAAAGTGAAAATGGTTAATAAATGCAATTATGCTTCAAATATTTTAGCAAAGGAACCATTAACAAAAAAACATAAAATTAAAGAAAGTGCCTTAATACTATTAAATTTAGATGAATGGGTTGTATCAGCTTCTGTTATTTTTAATAACACCTGGTTGACTCTGCTAAAAATTGAAGCTGATAAGTGACACCTAAAAATTAACTAAAGTTTTAAACAAAAATCATTGCATTCTTCCCAACACATATTTTTTTTTATATTTTTCAACGGGCTATTGCCCAATATAAAGGAAATTAACAAATAATTTAAAAGTTAATCCTAAATCCTACAAACGTAACTATTTCTTAAATTATTCATAGAGTTAATAAACAGTAAAAATAGTAATGGAACAGTCTTTGTATATCATGGAAAATATAATCCAAAGGGACTTCTATAAATAGCGTAACAGAGCGCTTTCGGCCGTAGCCATCATCAGCGTTACCTAAAAGTAAGTAAAAGAACCCCCTGTCAGTGGAGAGTCAAAGAATGTTGTCGAATTGAGGCAATGGTTATTTTTGGTAAAAAATGAAGAGATGAACACTGTTACGTTCAATTATAAATTCGTTGGAATTTTTTAGAATTTTTTTATTATAAAAAGTGGTTACCTAAAGTAAGAATGATGATTTTTTAATTCACTTTTGTGCGTAAAAAAGAAGGAAAATGGTGGACCTCTTTTACTTACTTGTCAGTGGAAAACTGACATATCCATGGAAGCAAACAAACAACACAAATCGAAAATGGTCACAATTAAATTTCACACATGCTTCCATGGATATGTCCTTTTTCCACTGACAAGTAAGTAAAAGAGGTCCACCATTTTCCTTCTTTTTTACGCACAAAAGTGAATTAAAAAATCATCATTTTTACTTTAGTTATCCACTTTTTATAATAAAAAAATTCAAAAAAATTCCAACAAATTTATAAATGAACGTAACAGTGTTCATCTCATAATTTTTTACCAAAAATAACCATTTCCTCAACTCGACAACATTCTTTGACTCTCCACTGACAGGGGGTCCTTTTACTTACTTTCTGCTAACACTGATGATGGCTACGGCCGAAAGCGCTCTGTTACGCTCTTTATAGAACTCCCTTTGGATTAAATTTTGCATCATATACAAAGACTGTTTCATTAGTATGTTTCGTACATGCACACAGCCTTTACTCTTTATTTAAACAGTAAAAACACAGTACAAGTGTAACAATAACAACTCAAATATATAGGGACTCAAGATTCTTAAGTCAAGAAGTAACAAAGTAGTAGCAAAAAGGAAAATCCACCTTGTTACAGACAGTCTTTTAGTTCTTTCTTAAAAACTTTTTGATTTTGAAAGCAGTCTAATTGGGCTGAATAATTATTTGCTAGCCTAGCTGATCTAGTCAAAAACGAGTTATGTCTATAGTTAGTGCTATAGGAATTAACTTGAAAAGAATGGTTCAGTCTGGTTTGGTGAGAGGGGACTTGAAGCCCGATTTTACATGTGAGCTCAGGGATATGAGAATTAGAGTGCAATAAATTACAGAACATAGTGAGATCTCTGTGCATACGACGAATCTGAAGGGATGTAATCTGAAGAGAATTCTCCAGTTCTGAGTAAGTAACGTTTTCAACTCTAGGCTGTCCCTTAAATGCTGTGTACCTCAAAAACTTATGCTGCACTCTTTCAATGACCAGTATGTGGACATTATAAGAGGGAGACCAAACACAAGAACAATAATCCCAATGTGGTCGCACTAGGGAACAGAATAGTAGTTTGAGGGAATGAACAATTAGGAAATCCTTAGTTCAACTTTTGGTAAAGCCCAAAATTTATAATGGTTTAGAGACCACTGATAATAAGTGATGAGTTTAAAATAAGTGATCGTCAAGCAACACCCCCAGCTCTTTTACTTAAGAGGCCAGCAATAGTGGTGAGTCTGATGGATGGGATTCCTTCCGCGGCTGAAGATCATCAACTGACATTTGTCAATATTCAGTTCCATTCCATTGAGATCGCACCACTAACATAAGTGATCCAGATCAGATCCTGGTTCTGGATTTTCATGTAGAATTTTAGATCATCAGCAAACAGTAAGAAAAATGCGAACATAAAACAGGATGTAATATCATTTATATAAATATTGAAGAGTAGAGGTCCCAGATGTGAACCTTGTGGAACATCAGATGGTACCTTAATCTCAATGGACTGAAAGCTGTGGATGCGTACAATTTGTGTTCTATCTGTTAGGTATGATATTAACCATTCTAGAAGCTCTACCTGAATTCCCTTATCTCTCAGTTTTTTTATACGGATTTTTTGGTTTACTCTATCGAAGGTTTTAGCGAAATCTGTTTATGCAGCATGTACATGGGACACCAATGATTCCAAGAGAAAATCTGTAAATGTAAACAAGCTTAATTCAGTCGAGCGGTGGGGAAGAAATCCAAATGGTTGGTCGATGAAGCAATCTTTTAAACCAGCAGACAAGTAGTCACAGACTAAACTCTCGAATACTTGAAAAATACAAATCAAGATACTGATAGGCCTGTAATTCTCGACCTGAGAATTATCAGCTGATTTTAGTATGGGAGTCATGAAACTTGATTTCCAATAGGATGGAAAAGTTCCGGTTTTAAGGGACAAATTAAAAATAGTATGAAGCGGTTTAGAAAGTATGAAGCTACAATGTTTATTAAGGTATGGTGAGAGACCATCCGGACCAGGTCCTTTGCTCATATCCAAAGTTGATAACTTTTAATAAATTGATGAGATTGGTATATTAAACTGGCAAAGATTTGTGTCCCCAAGTCTTCCAAGACACCATCTTTGGCATTATACATTTTTGAGAAGTATTCTGCAAACAAATTGACAATATCATCTCCAACAGAACAACTTACATCACCGAAGTGCATAACCGACGGAATATATAACTTCTTTACTTTTTGCTATTAACAAACTTCCAAAAATTTGTAACATTGTTTCTAAGAGACGATTCAGTTAAAGCTGTATAATTCTGGTAAAGATTTACACTTCGTTCTTAAAATAGAAAATTTATTCTAGTTAGAATAAAACCCAGATTTAAGATGTTTCTTATGTGTTTTCTTTTTTTCAATTATTATTTCTTTACGTTCTTGGGAAAACCAAATAGTAAAGCCCTTAGCTGAATACTTTTTTAAAGGAACAAAAATATCAACTGTCAAGTAAACAATATCATAAAATACATTAACCATATCAGTAAGTGATTTGTTATTAAATAACATGTCCCATTCGAACTGGGATAAAAGAATCAATCACTGCATTCACATTCATTGATTGAAAGTCTCTATAGAAGCCATCGCCCTTGAGACCAGATTCGTTATAATGAACAGATTCACATTGCACAGAAAAGGAGAGTGGTGGATGATAAAGGTCTATTGGCAGTAGAGCATTTTTGGCCTCAATTACCATAACGTCTATATCTTGCAAAACACTAAATACAAACAGCCATCGTTGACATTTCTGACCGTGTTTATCTGGAATAGGTTATGGTAGAAGCATAGATGAGATAGTACCTGAATGGATTAAATTTAATTTTGTATGCATCCTGTTGAGGGCGTCACCACTAAAGCTAATTTTTCCTTAGTCCACAGACTGTTGGATAGGTTGAAGTCACCCAAGATACACAATTTGTTATCAGGATATTCTTCAGATAGTCTTTCCAGGTTTTCTCCAAATTCCGCATATTTTTCAAAGGAACACCTGGGTGGGAAGTAAGCTGTGGCAAGAATGAATTTGTTTGATTTCTATAAATAGCTGTTCAATGCTTTTGGTTGCTGGTAAAATTTTGCTAGTAATCGTTTTCCTCTCTTGCAAAGCTACTAGTGTCAGTGGACCTATCCTTGCGGTATACATTATAGTTAAACATCTGGAACTCCGCACTGTCTATGTCATTCGTCAACCATGTCTTACTGAAAACTAGGATATCATATTGATAGTATGAAGCATTCTCAAAAAGAAGTTGAAGCTTTGTGCGCAGGCCCCTAACATTCTGTAAATATATCAACATAGACGAAGTGAGAGATGAATTGTTTTGGAAATGCCTATTTAGTCCTATTAGGTAAATAATTGCTATATATCTACATCTCCATATCACACTAACTTAACAAACCACTAAATAAACGATATGACATTCTTGTCACCTAATCAAAGTCATTTCAAAACTTGACAAAGTGCACAAGCCTTTTACCATTTTCATTTTTAGATTTCTCATTCTTGATAACGAGGTAGATTTGTCCCATGAAACGTTGAGCATTTTCAGTTCTTTTAGGTTTTTCACCTTAAGCCAGAGCCGAAGCGGCCTTATTCAAAAATCCTACAACTGAGGGAGTAATTAATAGGCAACACTTTGTCTGATAAAGAAAGTATCTTCATCGCAAATCATCTACAGATTCTTCGTTTTCTTAACTCTTCATTCAGTATGGTACTATCCCACTGACACTCAACTCAACTTTTGTGAATAATGTAGGTGTACAATTTGTAACCGTTAACATATCTATATTTTTTTTTGGATGGGGTAAAAAATCTTCAAAAGATACCCGCTCTGGTGTCCTGTCGGTCAGGTTATGTCGGATTCAGCTCCTCTAGGAGATCGCCTACCGACTAAAAAACTTCCCCCGGGTGGTCCTACATCCTATACTGGAATCCGCTTTCGCATTACTTCGGCAATGGTGTTGTCTAGGTTTCCCTGGCTAAATGCTTTCTATCTAGCTTCTCGTTCTTTCACTTCTATGATGTTCCTAATGGTTTTATAGACTTTTTCCCAAGCTTTCCTTGATGTCAGTAAGTTTGCCATCATATTTGCTGCGTTAAAGTGGGTTTGTGATGTTGCAAGAAACTCTAGTCTTTCCCTTCCCAGCTAGGGCAGAAGAAGAGTGTGTGCTCAGCGTCATCTAGTTTTCCACAATATGGACAACCGCTTGATTCAGCTCTATATCTTTCGTACAGATATTTTCGAAAGCATCTATGACCTGAGAGCGGTTGGCCAATGTAGTAGTACACCTCCCCGTATGGTCTCGCTATCCATGCCTGTGGATTTGGAATGAAAGCAAATCTCCATCTTCCATATATACCAGTCTCCCACTCTGCCTGCCATCTGGTTAAAAGAGAGATCTTCGCGTCTTTTCGCGGTATTCCTTCGTATGTCTCTTTGCGCTTCAATACCATGAGTCTAATAGGAGGTATTCCAGCATTGACTCCTGTCGCCGTCAAAGAGACAGTTCGTTATCCACTGCACACTCTGATGCACAAAACTCTCTGAATTCCATTCAGCCTAGAAATAAGTTTTTTGTTTTCCGTGATTCGGTGCCAAACTGGAACAGCATATAAAATCTGCGAATGAACCACACTCGCCAACAATCTCCTCCTTGATGCTCTGGGACCGCCGATATTAGGCATGAGACTCATCAAGGCTGTCCTTGTCTTCCCCGCTTTTTGGACTATCTGGTTGACATGTTCTGCAAAAGTGAGCTTGGTATCCAACCATACACCTAGGTATTTTATGGCCTTACTCAATCCAGCCATTGTTTCTCGCACGTTGAACGCTATTGCCTGTCTCTTTTGGCTGTTAAAAGGATTGCTTCAGTTTTCTCAGGGGCGAGTTGTAGCTGTTTATCATTGAGCCAGTTCGCAACCCTGAGCAAAGCTGTGTCTGCGGCATCCATCAGTGCCTTCTCTGTCTTAGCTACCACTATCATGGCAACCTCGTCCGCAAATCCGACCAGTTTAATTCTCTGGGGTTGCTCAACCTCAAGGAGATTAGCGTACACAGCGTTGGTCCGAGCACCGATCCCTGAGGGACGCCACTGCTGATTTTTGAAGTGAAAACTTCTTTAGGCGCGTTTTGCAAGTTTTTTTTGTGGGGGTTGAATGAGACCGAGTCGTCACGCGTCACGCATCACGCGTCATGCTCGGATATGTAACGTAACGCTCCTTATACTGGCATGTTCCCGTATAGGTAGAGGGCCGAAATTTTCAAGGGATGTAGCCGGGGTAAAAAGAAGATCCTGGACGAAAACGGGACCCCGTACTCCCGCCACGTTTGGCCAGGGGAGGGGAGAGAAGGAAAAACTTAAATAATTAATTTCGGGAGAACGTGAAGAGGTACGGGGTCGAAATTTTTATGGTAGGTGTGCAACATGGGGGGCTACCTTAGACCATACGGGGGAACAGGGCTCTAATTTACGGGGGGGGGGGGGGGGTTTAGGAGGAAAACCGTTTTGAACCCGTATCCCTGCAGCGAAGGCTCGAATCGAAATTGTGATAAACGATGGCCCCGCTTGTCGAAGTTTTCACTTCCATCGTGTGGTCTTAAGCACACACAATTTTTTTTCTTTGTTTTTGATTTCCCTCAGCCTCAAGAATAATTTCCCTTTCAGAAAGATACGACCTAATTATGCTCACAAGACCCTCATCGATTCCTCTGCGTCTCAAGACATTCGGGATAACTTGCCACGATGCGCTGTTGAATGCATTCCTGACATGCATCGAGCGTGATAACTGCACAAAGCCTTTTATGGACGGGGAAAAACGCTGCCACCCCTTCAGCAATTCTCATGATTTCGGTTATAGCGTTGACGGTTTGACGCTTCTTTCTGAAACCGAACTGCATGTTAGATAGACCATCCGTACGCTCCAACTCGTTGTTCAGTCTGCCTAGTAGCAGTTATTCATACAGTTTACCCTCGACGTCCAGGAGACAGATGGGTCTATAGGAGTTGGCTCTGTCTACAGGCTTGTCTCCTTTTCTTAGTAAGAGCAAGGTAGTGCGCTTTCGGTCCTGTGGAAAACAACCTCTCATTGCGAGTTCGTTGTAAGTGGGCAGCACATACTCCGGTTTACCCAGCGCTACTTCTTTTAGTACTTCCGAAGAAATTCCTCCAGGTCCAGGTGCCTTTTTATTTTTCATCTTCGAGTATGCCGTTTTAAGTTCTATGCTAAATTCAGTGAATCTCGCATTTGCATCACAGTTGAATATCACAGGATCATCGTGTTCAGGGAAGAGATGCGTTGCAACATTTTCCATCATTTCCATTGCCATTTGGATTCTCGACGGAAAGCCCAGGATACTTTTCATTACGATCCTGTAGCCATCCCCCCAAATGTCAGAGTCAACATCATCGCAGACTTTTTGCAAACGGGATTTTTTTGTAGCTTTGATTTTGTTTCTTAGGGTTTTCTTGCGATCTTGTACATGTGCCATAGTTGTTGGTTTTGTGGCCCCTGGCTTCTTTTCGCTTCCCTAGTGTACAGCAGTCTTCTTCTTCTTACGCAATCCTTTCGTAGTTCAGCGATTTCTTCCGTCCACCAGTACGCTGCTGGTTTACCCCTTGGGCTTATTTTCTTGCGAGGCATTGTTTTGTCACATATTTCTTTGAGTTTATTTGAGAAGATTTTGTCTGTCGGCACCGATTCATCTATTGAGACAATAGCCTGTTCGAGTTTATGTTTGTCGAGCTTTTTCACGTTCCGTCCCTTGGCTTTATTTCTCCGGGCGTCCCTCTCGGTGTTGTCGGTAATGTCAACTGTGATATAGCTGTATCACTTAAAGTTTCTTTGTCACTTACTTCCCATTGCCCTATGTAGCTTTTGGCGCTTTCGCTTGCAAGCGTCAGGTCCAGGATCGAGCCGTAGTCCTGTCTGTGAAAAGTAAGATCCTGCTCCGCGATCCACAACATCATTACTTGCCCCCCTGTCATCTGTTGTTTCCATACCCCACTGGGGTGACTTAGCATTGAAATCGCCAACTATTATTGCTTTTTCTTCATGGGCTCTGACTCGACTTACAATTGTATATAGTTCTGGGATGTCTCTTTTGGGAGAGGCATAACAGCTGTAAAGCTCTGTTGTTGAGACGCATGAGAAGCCAGGCCCCTTACCCTGGTCTCGGATAACTATGCTTGGGTCCAGTATTTTGATGGCAGTATCTATTTCATCATCGGTTATCCAGTCTCTCCTATTTCTTAAAGAGTTGATATTTGGTTCACTCAAAAGTATAATCCCCGCACCCATTGCTTTTGCTGTAGCTAGGGCCATATCTTGTGCTGGTCTGCTGCGATTTGTGTTTATTTGGAGAGCTCTAATTTCGATGTGCTATCCGATCTTTCTGGTCCTCCACCTCTTTTCCTCTGAGTTCTTAGCAACGGGCAGTTTGATTTTCCTGTTTGGTGTCCTTCTATCTTGCAGTATATGCAGTACTTCTTGTTCGTACAGTCCTTTGCTTTATTTCCTCTGCTTTACTACATTTGCGACAGTTGTTTTCTTTATCCGGAGCAGTGCAATGAGCTTTTTGATGTCGGTAATCCCAACACTTGTAGCACCTTACTTCTTTTTTCCTTTGCAAAATTTGGCATTGTATCCAAGCAATCTTCATTTGTCGCAATGAAAGAAGCCTAATTAGCATCTGGTTCGTTTATCACGATCGTCGCGTTCTGTTTGTTTCCGTAGGCAGGTCTTAGTGCTCTAACTTCGAGCTCTCTTCCCTAACAGAGATGGCTATAGCAATTGCTTCTCTAATATCTTTTTCTGATGTGATACTATCTAAGCCCCTTACGTGTAGCACCTTCTTGTCAATTCTTAGAGAAACTGTTGCCTCTGGTAGTTTGTCTTTAGTTTCCCTTTTTAAGATTTCTACTCCATCCTGTACTGTTACTAGAAGTCCATCGGCCCTTACCTCTTTGATTTCCTTAACTTCAACACCTATTTCACTGGGATTTATCGAGTTTTTAAGTATTTTTAGAATATCTGCGTATTTCATTTCACCCAACTTGATAACTATAGCCTCTCCTTTAGGCCTCTTTGCTTTGGTAGCATTGCTTTCTCCTATTGGCTTATCACTCACCGTGCTTTTTCTTCTCGTTGGTTGGAGGCCAGTGGTCGTCGCGGCAGCGTTGTAGTTTTTCGCTGTTCCGAACATGACTATTTTTACTACAGTGTCCGCAAAAAGATACTCAATAATCCTTTTTCATCATTATTCCTCCTATTCCTGCCAGCTGGGGAATGACCAGCTTAGCATTTTCTTTTCCTTCTAGACCGGCTTTAATTTTATTCAATGATCGGAACATAACTTTATCTTCTGGTTCTTCCTCTTTATCATTAATTATTGGATAGTATATCTTCTTGGTCATACTTAAGATGTTGCCGTCCTCACCAGGGAAGCCAAGTGAGCATCAATGCTACTTCTCTTTGGTTTTGTTCTGCTTTCTTGTACCATCCTTTTCTCCAAACTTGCTTGTGGCCACTGAAACTTCCTTTTGCTGGGCGTTGATATCCTTGTTCCACGGGAGAATGATATCATACCCATCTGGTGCTTCCCAAATAGTACCTTGTTCTACTTTTATTCTAGGAAAAATTTCCTCCTCCCAGTCACTTTCGCCTATGCTCTGGAAAGCCTCGTATGTTTTTTCCCTGCGCAGTTCTCGTTTCCTAGCTTCTCTTTTATAAGCTCTTTCACAGTCGTTGCATTGAATATTTCGGCTTCCTTTATATTGATTGGAATCCTCTTGGTGATTAGCTTCCATTTGCCTGAGTTTATGTTTAAGTTCCAATTTTTCTTTTCTTAGCGGTCCCTCTTCGTGCAGATTGCTAGACCTCGCTTTCTCAATCCATTCCTTGATGTTCACGCATTGATGTTGCTCTAGTTTTAATACCAAACTATTTGCTGCTTCCTTTAGTTCTTGTTGCGGCTTGTACATTTCCATTACCACTTTATTTAGTTGCCTGATATTCCTTCCGATTACCTGCAGTGCATTCATTATTTGCTCTGCAGTCCTGTCTTCCATGTCTGCTGGACTCTTCTCCCTGGTTGTATGCTCCGTTCGCTTCCTCTTCGTGCTGTTCTCAGTGCCTGCGGTTTTAATTTCACCACCAATGACAACATATCTATCTACTCATTACTTTGCTGGTGTTAGTAGTCAGTTGAGAAAGAACAGGGTTTCTGCTCAGTAAAGAAGACTTTAAACGGCCCTTTTATTAATAATTCCAAAAATACAAAATTCCAATTTTCTAATATTTACTTCGCAAATAATAGTAATTAATGAAGGTAGGTGAAAAGAATGCAGTTTAATCTCGTTAGTTTAGGTGAATTAGGAATGAATTATTCATTCATTATCACGGTTTGACACTTGTGACTTACAACTGTATTTCAGCCCAATAGTAGAAATTAAATTAATAGGGCTTCGGTATTCTGAATTACTAATATAACCGTGACAGACTACCGCGTATTTTAGTCTTAATAGCTTAAGTGAAAATCAGCTATACTAGAAAGTGGAGAGTAAGGATTATTATCACATCAAGAATATTATTTTCTCCACATATAAAGGGAATTCCAAAGAAATTCTATACTAAGGAGCTTGCGCTTGCTTTTATATGTTTCTTATAGAGGGAAATTTGAAACGCTGAAATAGTTATTAACTAAAATTTTAAAAATTTCACATTCACAATAAAATCTACATACCAGGAACATTGAAACTAACTTTGAACAAAAACATAAGAAAATAAATAAGAATAATCTTGATACATGTATGCTATACTAAATATTGTTAGAATTTAAAAATACAATAATATTATTCCTTCACTAAAAATTTCTATGTAAGAAAATATGCAAGTCAAAATGAGTATCGATAGATCTTATCGAATTCATGCAAGATTTATGGACCCACTATAGCTTCCTAGTTTAGTACAACTAAAAAGAAACCAAAATTTTATTTCAAAATTGATCTGCCAATGTTAGTTTTTGAGAAATTTGGATAACAATGAAAAATTGCGGTTTAAAGCCTTAAGATTCAATCTTCATGAGTTTATATGGTTTCTGCTTTATAGTATAAATTATATAAATATTCTTAGGAAATGCATAATTAGGTAAATATATTGGCAAATCAAAAATTTAATTTAATTTTACAATTTTCTCAAAAACTGATAAGGACGGGTACATTTTGAAATACGATTCAAGTTTAAGTTAAAAGTTTGCACGACTTCCC
>JAEQML010068789.1:0-17995 GCA_016904865.1 Pissodes strobi | reverse complement strand
AAATATTCTGTTTCGGTATTGTGGATAAAACTCTGTTTTAATAAAAATGATGTATTTTCCTTTTGTAAACGGATGAATATGGACGTCATCTTGGCGAGTATTTTTCAGTGAAATGCCCTGGTATGAAATGTCAAACTATCATTAAACCAGAAGCAGGTTTTTCTTCCATTATACAAGATATCATAGCTCTTACTAAGGAGTTCACTTTAAAGGATTATGTTGTAATTATGGCTGGTTCCAATGATTTTAAAAGGTCACAATTTCCATATTTTCGAGAAATTAATGAGAAAATAAAATATTGTACACATACAAACATAATATTTACCTCTATTCCTTACGCTAAATATAGACTTAATGGTTTTCAAAAAAAAGTTAATGAGTTTAATTACAGACTTGAACAATATATACAAAAATTAAATTATTATAGCGAAGGAGAAATAACTTTTTGCAATATAAATAATGAATTTGGACATAGAATTAGAAAGATGGATATTGTTACTGAAATTAGGATGTTTTTTTCTAGATGTAAAAGAGTATGCACTTCAAATCTTATTCATATAAACCCTACTCCAATGTTAAATTATAATGTATCAAACATAGTTGCTCCAAGCAGTAGCGAGCAACAGGTGGAAACACCAAACTTAAATATTGAGCCGGCATTAGAAATAGAGCCTAGAAGTAATAGTTGCTCAAGCAGTAGCGAGCAACAGGTGGAAACACCAAACTTAAATATTGAGCCGGTATTAGAAATAGAGCCTAGAAGTAATAGTTTTTTAGAAATAAGTGTAAGCGAAATCCCAGTGTCATAAATAGAACTAGTGTTTTTATTTTATATCTTAATTCCTCTAGTTTAACTGCTCATTTTGACGAAATTTATGATTTAACCATTAAAAAAAGTCCCGTGGCCGTTGCCTTGTCTGAGACGTGTTTAACGGAAAATATTCTAGATCAAGAAGTGAGTATTCCTGGATATAGTATTTATAGGGTGGATAGTGACAGCAGAAAGACTGGGGGGTCTTTAATTTATGTTAGGGATGAGGTGCGGATATTGAATTTTTTTCAGGTTAGTCAACAAAAAAGGTTTTGGATTGTAGGAACTGAAATGATGTATAATAATAAAAAATATTTTCTTGTTTCTCTCTATAGATCACCAAGTTCATCTAAGATTGATTTCGAAAGGTTTTTTTTGTCTTGGTGTGAAGAAAAAATTATAGATGATAATTCACTAATACTCATAGTTGGAGATTTTAATATTGATTTTAAAACTCATGAAGCAGATAATCTGAAAAATATTTTAATTGATGTTGGTTTAGAAAATATTGTTTATGAGACAACTCGATCTGGTAGAGATAAGGACTCAACTATAGATCTTGTATTAACAAAGCATAAGAATACCTTTAAAGCTAGAGTTTGCCTAATACCGAAGATCACAGATCATTACATAATAGAAGTGATACACACAAGTAATCCAAGAAAACCAAAAATGTTACAAAGTAGAGGCAAGATTGATTTTGCGGGACTTAATGGTTTGTTGCAAAATTGCAATTTTCAGTACCAACATGCTAATATTAATAATAAGTACAATGATTTTATTGGAATAATACTAAACTCTCTGGACATTATTGCTCCCTTGAAACGAGTTAAAATTTATCCTAAATATAAGTTGTGGTGGAATAATACTATTCAAATAGCTACAAGGGCAAGAGATTTCAGCTACAAAAGATATAAAATGAACAAAACTATAGAAAACCTGAATGAATATAAATTAAAAAGAAATACTGCAGTCAATGTAATAAGGACCGAAAAAAGAAAGTATTTCGAACAGACAATTTATGAAAACAGACAAAATCCAAAAGAAATGTGGAAAACGCTGCAGGAATTTGTGCCTCAAAATAAGCTGATACCAAATTTGGAAGAAGTAGAAATAGATGGAATACTTGTAGATAAAGACAATGACCTTCCTAACAGATTAAATTCCTTTTTCATAGAGAGTGTAAATGAGATTCTGGCAGATATAAACAAAACTAATATTGATGAGTACCTACCTCCTATACATAACTTGAGCACCACATTTACGGAATTCCATCTAATAACGTATGATGAATTAAAAAAAATTCTATTTAATATGACTAATAAGACAAGTCCAGATGAGATTAATATTAGCCTGCTTAAGAACACATTTGAGACCATAAAACATCCACTATTGAATCTGGTAAACTACTCACTAGAAACCGGACAGATTCCCGACCCACTTAAAGTTTCAACAATAATTCCAATTCCAAAAATAAATTAGTTAGCTAACGATCTAAGACCCATAAACATACTGTGTGCTGTAGACAAGATCTTGGAGAAAGTAGTTCATTCCCAACTGATTAAATACATTAATGACAACCACTTAATCAGCGATTTTCAATCAGGATTTAGGGAAAAGTTCAATTGTGAAACTGCTGTCCAGGGTGTGCTGGGGGACTGGAAACTAAATATAGATAGAAATTTGGCTACTGGTACTATCTTTTTAGATCTAAGAAGGGCTTTTGAAACTGTAAATCGACAACGTTTAGTTAAGAAATTAAAAAATATAGGTTTGGAAGGGAGTGTATTAAAGTGGTTTGTTAATTACTTGAGAGATAGAAAACAGGTACTGAAAATTAATGATGTTTTATCTGATCTCATAGCAAATGAATCTGGTGTCCCACAAGGTAGTGTCTTGGGTCCTTTGCTATTTATTATATATATAAATGACTTAATTTATTATGTCAAAGGTTGCACTATTTACCTTTTTGCAGATGATGCCCTTTTTTATTTTACAACATCGGACATACTTGTAATCCAAATAATATTAAATCAAATCCTGAAATCGGTATACAACTGGTGTTGTTTAAATGATTTACGGGTCAATGTTACAAAAACTAAGTACATGATTATAGCAAGACAATCATTTCGTAGAGAACTGCCAACAGATTTAAACATAAAAATTGGTGAAAATACTATTGAACAAGTTTCTAAAGTAAAGTATTTAGGGATATGGATAGATTGTGACTTAAACTTTAAACCACATGCACTAGAAGTTATAAAGAAAATTTCATATAAAGTTCATTATCTATCGAGATGTTCATCTTATCTGAGTTCTTGGACTAAAAAAACCATATATAATGTTCTAATACTACCACACTTTAATTATTGTTCCAGCATTTTATTTTTATTGAAGCAAAATGAATTGTATAGGCTTCAAAAATTACAAAATAGAGCAATGCGTGTAATACTGGGAAAACCGAGATTAACACCTATAAAAGAAATGTTGCAAACTCTGAACTGGTTACCAGTTAAAGAGCATCGGCTATTTAATACACTCACATTCATTCATAAAATTAGGGTTGGACAAGCACCACAATATCTATTAAGCAAAGTCTCATACAATGTCAACATTCACAATCACAATACACGAAATAGAGCAAACTTCCACATACCAAGAGTTACCCAAGAACGTGCTCAAAATTCATTGTTTTTTGATGGTTTAAACAAATATAATATGCTACCAGTTGAAATTAGGGCTATTGAAAATGTTAATTCCTTTAAAGTAACTCTTAAGAGGCACTTGCTGACAAACATTGCTTGATTGTAATTATTTTTTAAGGTAGGGAATTTGTGAATTAGGTAGTAAGATTGTTACCACAAATTAAATGATAGTTAGTTTATAAGAATGTATTAGTTTATGACTAAATAAAGGACTTATATAAAAATTGTAATTTGTAAATGTTGTTGAATAAATTGATAAAAAAAATAAGTAAGCTAAACCATATTAAATATCTTAGCAAAAAGCTATCGTCAAATTGTTTTGCATCAGGAATAATTTCTAATAATTTAAATAAAAATATAACAAAACAAGCACATTTTGCATTAATAGAATCCCATTTACATTATGCCATATCTTTCTGGAGCATTAGCGCTATTTGCGCTAAACTCTTGTAAATTTATAAGGATTTATAATGTAGAATGTAGGGTTCTTCGACTACTAAAGTGCTGGAATTAATCAAATATTTGCAAGTTTTTCTGAATTAATAGACTAAAGATGATTTCAATGAAGCTATAATTAACTACAATTATTTTAATGTTATTCAGTTGACTCTTCAAGAACCTTTATGTTTAGAATTAATATTTGTTATAAATATCTTAACGGTTCCATTGGGTTTGGAATTTAATTTACATAAACTAAAACCAAAATAGTTTTTAGTATAAATCTTTTACGATTCCATAAGTAGTATGCTTTTCATAACTTGCTTTATTTTTAATTTACGTACTGTTTTCTACTTTTGTAAGTAAACTAGCAATAAATATGGCTTCTAGTTCTTAATGTGGATAGCTTTTCAAATAAAATATTGTGTATATCAAATGTCAAATGCTTTATCAAATATAAGGATAAAAAACGGCATTCTGTTGATATTCTTATGTATTGCTAACGCCTCAGTATTTCTATATTTGCAAAGGTACAGGGTTATCCAACGAGGACTAGACAAGGCGATTTTTTGACTTTCCCTGTACTTTTATAAAAAAAAAGAACTGAAATAGCCATCTTATGTAATTTTCTCCCGCGAATTCGGATATGTTCAGCAAAAAACAATTCAACATCAAATAAAAGTGCTAGGGGTCACTTTTTTTTCTTCAGTTTTAAATTCGGAAAATGTTCGTCTACCGTACGATTAATACCTTTCACCGTTTCACCTGTTCAACCTTTAACCTGCTTTAAAGCGGCCGTCATTCAGACCAAATAATCAACTTTCAAATTTCTATACTATATTTTTCACGAATTAGTTACAAATAATGGTAGTTTTTTGCAAATCTATTATTGTTTACGTATAAAAACAGTATGACATATCAGAAAAAAATCTAAACTAACTTAATAACTTTAATCTCAATAATATAATTGTTCGATGTGTCCTCCATTAATTTCAAAACACGACCGATGCCCCCTTTTCAGTCTCTCCAAGGAATCTCTTACAATATTTTGGTCCCGGTTAAGTCTATTAATTTCATTTATAATTTTTTGCTGATTATCCTCGAGACTTCTGTTCGGTCGTTGATAAACTACATTTTTTAAATGACCCCATAAAAATGTATCCATTGGCGTGATATCGGGGCTATTTGGTGGCCAATGAATTGTTCCGTTACCGCCAATCCACTGATTGTAATGCTCATTTAAGTATGTTACCACTTCTCGAACTGCATGAGGCGGAGCACCATCCTGCTGCCAAATGATACTGTTGTAGACTTGCAATGGCAATCTTTCCAAGAAATCCTCGATATCGTTTTGAAGAAACTGGAGGTATCTTTGGCCTGTTAAAGAGCCACGATAAAATAGTGGTCCAATGATTCGATTTTCTAACATCCCACACCAAACATTAAGTGAGCTCCTACCTTGAAACTTTATCATTTCATATCTATGAGGGTTAACTGCTGCCCAGTATCTTGTATTTTTCCGATTGTATACCCCCGATGTTGTAAATGACGCTTCGTCAGTCCATAGAATTTTATTATATAAATTATAATCTTCGTCTTGCTCTCTCATCAGCATTGAAGCAACAAATCGAAATCGAAGTTCTTTTTGATGTTCTGTTAAGTATTGAACGGAAACGATGCAATATGGTTTTAGACCACATTTTCTTAAAGTTCTGTGAACTGTTCCATAGCTTACTCTCCGGAGTCCTGGGCCATACCTTACTTCTCGTACCGCTTGCGGAATAGAACTCTTCGGATTTATAGTAAAATATTGAACAATGGCTCGATTCCTTCTTTCTGTCTTTTCATCTTTCTTGGCTTATCTTTCAAGGTCTTGCTTTCTTCAAATATGGTCCTAATTCTGAGAATAATTGTATCTACTGCAATGTGTCTCTGGATGGAAACTCTCAAAAAATGTTCTTTGTGTTTGTCGAGCATTCTCTCCACTTTTGTAATATAATTTTATTACACTTAGTCGTTCTTCTAAAGAGTATTTCATTATTTGTAACTATTTCGTGAAAAATATAGTATAGAAATTTGAAAGTTGATTATTTTGGTCTGACTGACGGCCGCTTTAAAGCAGGTTAAAGGTTGAACAGGTGAAACGGGTATCCATCTATCAGGTATTAATCGTACGGTAGACGAACATTTTCCGAGTTTAAAACTGAAGAAAAAAGGCGTTTTTGAATTGAAAATCCATCATTTTAGATCAAAATTTATATGAGAAATCGGATAAGCATATTAACAATATGGAATCCCATTTAAAAAAATATCAAAGAGACTTTTATTTGATGTTCAATTGTTTTTTGCTGAACATATCCGAATTCGCGGGAGAAAATTACATAAGATGGTTATTTTATTTTTTTTTTATAAACGTACAGGGAAAGTCAAAAAATCGCCTTGTCTAGTCCTCGTTGGATAACCCTGTACAGTGATATATGTATTTTCATAGCTATTAAACATTTTTTTCTAAAGTGTTTTAAATAGCTGTTAAATAATTGTTTATTTTCTTAGAGTTTCGGCCGTTAATTACTGATGAAACTTTAATTAATTCTACAATTATGCTAATTTTAAAACATTCAAAATTAAAAATTAATGTTAACTAAATTTACATTTTTGTCTAAAGTGTGTGTCTGTAGAGTTCCAGGGCATTTTTAATATTTTTTCATCTCAATAATAGCTGGTAAATACACTTCTAAAAACAAATAAGTGTCATTATCCTACATGTAGTCTAACAGAAAATTTAAAAAAAGCGATAGTGTATGTCTTTTTAAGGGGCAACACTCAGGTATAAACTACATTTTTGACATATATGGTTTTATATTAATGGCAATGAAACCACATTGAAATTATATGATATATAATTATTATAATATTATAATTATTATAATTATATTAATATTTTTTTTAATTTAAGGTACACCTAGAAGCGATGGTGGCCGCAACACGCCACGCGGCTCTATGGGACAACGGACCCCTCGTTTTGACGACGTTCACGCAGACTTGGAAAGAACCAAGATGAAAAACGTTGGTAAAAGTCCTAGATCTTTGCGATCCACTCCACGCACTAACATGTCACCGCATAGTATGTCGTTGGGTGACGCGACGCCTTTATATGATGAAAGTATATAAGACTACTTTCCCTGACTTTATTGTGTATAGTTGTTCTGTACAGGATGTTTTTTAACGACCGCTCTAAAGTTTAATTCGATGTCATTTCGTCATTTGCATTATATAGTTCCTTCTAATGAAACACTGATATATTCCTATTTTTTATATTTTGTTCAGTTTTTACACCTTTCGCATATCATGTAAATTCGGTTGTTTCATACTTTGGCAAATTGCGTAAATTTAGGAAACTATTTGTCAGCTATAATTCACATAGATATGAAAGTTGAATATATGAATCCTGAGTTTTTAGTGAAATTTAAACAGGCAATTATATAGGGCCTTTAAATGGAAAAGCTATGTTTGTGGCAATATCTTCGAGGTATGCTATTCAATAGTTCCTCTGAATTAATGTTTTACAGTGTAAGAAATTATGTTCAATTTCTTGTACGTTACCACCTTAAACTTCTAGAGATAGTTGATATTGTAAAAAACATCCTTGACAGTTCGATTTTGCCTCGCTAATTGAGGCAAGTGTTAATTGATTTACTTTTAAGGATTTTATTCTGAACCTTCTTTTGTTAAACGTGAAATGTATTTGACTGCGTATAATATTGAAATCTGGGTTTGACGTGATAGAAACCCAAATATTTAAATAATTTTTATACAAATGTGAACTGTTAGGAAAGATTAAGATGCGAGTAGATTAATAATTCGAACTAGGAATGTTTTTAATGTGAAAATATTTATTTTATTAAATATATTGCATACATACCTATACTTATCTTTATCTGTTTCATTTTAATATGAAATTAATTGGGCCCTGGTTATCGATGTGTGCTATTACAGGAAAATAATCGTTCATTGTATAGGCCGTTGAAATTATTGAAGCACCATATAAGAAATGGAGAGTTGATTAAATTACGGCGTAAAGTTGCGTAATGATGAAATACAATAAAACAGATAGTAAAGTTTTGTCCTTAAAATAGGCTTAAAAACTTTTTTAATTACGTAAGTAATTCAGGAGCAGATATGCTAACCCAAACTAATTTTATGTCGCAAGCTGTACTGGTAAACGTTCCCAAGGGCCATTTGATAATTTCCTCATTTCAGTTATATAGTACTGATATAGGCTGCGAGTCACTCAAAATCAATAATGTTTCATGCAACCCCATGAGTAACAAGAGGTTAGATTAATTTAATTTAGTGTGAGGCATCGATAACGGTTATCGAAATAAAATTTTTGATTGGACATTTTGCAAGTTTTGAATCTTGTGTACTAATTGAACAAAGAAGGACATGATTTTCCAGCAGAGATTTTATTAGCTGCCTTTGGCTCAAAGATAAGCCAATATTTCTACAATGATTTCAACCTTTTGAATGCGGCAAATTTTTGTTAATGCGAGGTTGAAAATTGAATTAGGGGTTCAAAAAACCATGAGTTTTGGATTATTTGTATTATTATTTTCAGTATTAATCTTAAGATGATTAACACATTTTTCGCATGCGTTGTCAGAGTTAAATTTGGATTTAAGTAAATATCATAATTGTTCTTGCTGCACTCCTAAACTCTGTAAACTCTTAATAATATCAGGCAGGCACTATCGATTAATCTACGGCGATGTTCCCTTATATCTGCATTTTCGTATATGTATGAGATACAAATGAAGTTTGATTCACTAGCAAGGTATTTGTTTATAATAATTATTGTGTTCAGGCCAGAAAATGTATGTTCTTGAATTAATCTGTACATGTAAATCATCACATATTGAAAGAGCCAGTGGTTTACGTAACAAATCTCATATCAATGGGATTCTTCATACACCATGCGCGTATGAAAGACCACAGTAACGAAAATGAAAATAATTACACCTTTCTAAAATTGTTTGGAATTGGTTTTCGATATGATGAATAATTCGAGGCCTTAATTTGGTTAACTCTCAGTGTTTTATAGTTTTATGGTAGCATTTAGCTACTATAGGAGGTTCAGAATAATTCATCAACTTGTAATAATTTTATGTTTATAAATAAATCTTTTTTAATAAGACTTGGCCTTTCTTCGTAACACACTTTTATCATAAAGTAGGTATATTTGGAAAAGATCTAATTATAGTGGATCAGTTGCTACCATCGAATTTTGTATATACCTGTTGAGCCAAGTCGCAATAATTTATCTTTTAAGGAAGAGGACGATAATATACGCGAGTTCACATCTGACTGCTGGCCGGTACAGACGCGAGCAAAAAATAGTCCGATAATAATAAGTGTTTATTCGCACATTCCGATCGTTTATTCTTAACGCTATTAGGCTTGCTTTACTGCGGTAAATAGTAAAGGCCATTTACAGCGTATTTGTTTAACTTTTCTAGTCGCCGGGGACGAACCCCGGCACTTTCCTCCATGGGGGACTACACGGAAGATGAAGATGCAATGTCTAATATCTCAATGGAATCTAACGTCGAAATGAAGATCTCCGAAACCTACATGAAGAAGATACGTAACCGATGCAGCAGCTATGCTGAAATCTGCGTTCAGTGTCGTCTGTTCGCAGAGAGCCTTAAAAATCTCGACGACTTAAGCAGTAATGATGCAAATTATCAACCAAGATTAGACAACATATTTTAGGGATACCCACCCTACAGGAATCAAACGCAACGCAACCGTAACAGCTAAAATCGACACAGGGAAGAAGACAACCAGTCCCACAAGCATACAAAACGCCGACACCGCCAAAAAGATCAAAGTCACCTTGACTGACCGCCAAAAAGGGACAAAAACATCAACACTTCTTCAGCTACGAAAGAAACGAATTCCTCAGACGACAAACAAGAAGGCGTCCCCGCCTTGATGGCCCCGCCTCCTCCTCCGCATCCTGTTGCCCTGATACCAGGTGGCGAGAAGGACCCATTTAAAGTACCCTTCAAGCAAATTCCCTTTAAACGGAATTTTAGGGTGAATGTGCTTGACATGAGCCAACCCCCTGTGACCACCCAGAATCAGTATCAACCCCTATAGGGGTTAGATACAGAAGAAGAGGACAATGTGAGCGTGGCTTCCACTACGGCATCCACCGGAGTGAAGCGAAAAGCTAGTAATGCCAGCAAGCCAAAAGCACCCCCTAAATCGAAACCAACCCCCGTGCCACCTATCGTCATCAAGGGTAGACCGGCTGACCATCGTCAATTCAGAGACGATCTTAAAAATATGCATATTTCACAGTACGAACTCAAGTACACGAAAATTTCCGTTATCGTGTACTGCGATAACGGTAATGATTACCATATACTCCGTCACGCCCTAGAACAAGAGCGCACGGAATATCATACATATGCTATCACACAGGAGAAGACAAGGGCTTTCGTGTTACGAGGCCTTGATGGAGACATCTAAACGGAGGAAATCAGAGAAGCGTTATGCGACGAATATAACATCCGCCCTAAAAACATCTATGAGATGAGAAAAACTCGCACCCCGATGCATCTAGTCATCCTGGGAACGAATTTCACTATTCTTCGATTAAATCAAGAAATGAGCGTCAGAGTAAGCTCGGAAGCTCGCCGTGCAACCAAGCCCGTACTGCAGTGCAAGCAATGCCAGCAGTTGGGGCATGCAAAATCATACTGCAATAGGAAAAATGCGTGTTCCAAATGTGCAGGATAGCACGATATCACGCAATGCACTCAAGATCTCATTAAGTGCGTGAACTGTGGCGGACCTCATCGGTCAATAGATGAGGAATGCCCAGTTTATGTGTATAAATTGATTATCATTCAAACCAACACCAAGGCGAAACCAGCAAAACAAGTATTTCGCCCTGCGCCTCCCCCAGCTAACCCCGCTTGGAGACAAGCGGCACCGACGAGCCAAGCAGACGGCCCACGGGGCCAAGGCCTACGCAATGGCCAACGATCCGAAGAAGAGTTCCAGCAACAATTCCCACCCCTGAGAACCAGACAGACCCAGATCCGGGATAACCAGCAGCACCCTAGCAATGTAAAACAGGTTAGTGGTACTGCTCGCGCTAATTCTAATATCCCTAACAATATACAAAGCCATGTAAATATTTCTAATGTTATGTGCGACTTGAACGATGTAGTTACAAAAATTAACTCTCTTGTCAACCTAGAGCGATTGTTTTAAGCACTTGATTTTTATGCAAATATGCTTGAATCGTGTCGCGGGGATAAGGCTTCGATTATCCAAGCCTCGATACGATTCGATTGTATAAATACAATCGTTTCGATGTGTAAATGCTATATATCGCAAGTTGGAACTGCAATGGTATCAGGTCAAAACTGGGCGAGTTCCGTAATTTTATGCATACAACCAATTTTCAGATTGTTTTCCTCATAGAAACACGTTTAGACCCTAACTTTTCGTTTAAGATTAGGAACTATATAACGTCGAGCGTTCCGATAGGCCTGATCGAAACGGGGGAGGAGTGGCCTGCCTCGTACATAGGTCGCTCTGCTATAAAAGGTGCCCAAACCCAAACCTTAGATCTCAAATAGAACACGTCTGTATCGAGACAGAGAGCGGTTTACGTATCTGTGACGGGTACGCGCCCCCGGATCTCCGCCTCACTGCACCTGACCTCTTTGCTTTATTACCGCAAAACAGAGTATCCCTGTTGATAGGGGACTTAAATGCGACGCACGTCGAATGGGGCGGCGTAACTAACACCAGGGGTAGATTATTTAAGAGGATAATCGAAAATAATCTGGAAATGTCCTATCACAGAAAACCAAATCCTACCTATCGACGTAGTAACTCGTTCCTAGACATTGCTATTTCCCGGGGAGCGATTAGAATAACGCAACTTCAGGAAATCAATGCTTTAAACTCGGATCATCTCCCAATCAAGGTTGGATTGTACTGCAGGGTCCCTGTATTGCCAAACGACACCGTCGTTTCGTACAAGAATATTGATTGGCGAGGGTTCCGAGCTAGGCTAAGCGAACTAACTATCATCCCTGAGCAAATATATAGTCACTGTACAGGATCTCGAGCGAGAGGTCGCAACTCTTACATCAAATATCCAGCGCATCCGTGATGCAATGTGCCCTAGGGTGGCGATTCGCCCTAGGACAGAATCCCTTCCCAAACCAATCCTTGAACTTATCACTTACAGATACCGCTTTCGACGTAAATGGCAGAGAAACCGGACACAAATGGGATTCGCTCATATCAATGCGCTGACGGAGGAAATAAGGGTTAAAATCCGGGAGCATTGCGACCAAACATGGCTCGCGTATATTAATAGCGTGAGTAGGGAAGATGGATCGCTGTGGAAGTTAGCCAAGCGAGTCCGAGGAGGCTATACGCAAATCCCTGTCATAAAACACAAGAGTCATGACATCATGAACGACATAGGGAAAGCGGAAGCCTTCTCGGACTACTTGGAAGACGTCTATAGCGAGGCTCCGGACACCCTACCGGACCAAGGACGCTTTAGTCACATCGTGAATGTGTTTAGACAACACAAGTACCCCATCCCTCCGGCAGTTCTTGATAAATTGAGAATCACACTGGCGGAAGTCCGCAAAGCACTCTGTCATCTCCCGAGAAACAAAGCGCCCGGCCCGGACAATATTCCGAACATTATCCGTAAAAAATTTCCGAAGAAAACACTGATCCATATTATAAACGCGGTAATTCGACTTCAACACTTCCTTGGAAAGTAGCGAGCGTCATATACTTCCCGAACCCGGGAAAAGACCCGTCTTTAATTTCATCTTATGACGCCTGATAGGGAAGGTAGCCGAAAGGCTTATCTTGCCGAGGATAAACAGGGTGGTTAAACATTTGAACATCTTACCCCCCGAACAATTCGGCTTTCGAGGCCAGCATGGCACTGTCATGCTGGCAGCAAAACTAGCCACTGACATATATGAGGGGTTCAACAATAGGCAGTCCACTGCTGGACTCTATGTGCAGCAATAGGAGTATTGCTGGACCTAGAGAAAGCGTTTGACAGGGTATGGCACGATGGGCTGCTCTATAAACTGCTGGCATTTTACAGCATGCCGCTGTATATGGTAGCGCTCATCGAGTCATATCTTGCCGGACGTACTTTCTCTTCCAGAATTGGCAGACAATCTTCTAGGAACAGAAGACTGTTAGCAGGGGTGCCACAGGGTACCGTATGGTCGCCGCTACTATTCAGTCTTTTTATAGCAGACATCCCGTCTCATCCCAACACCTGTAAAGCCCTGTTCGCTGACGACACAGCGATTTATTCCCGGAATCCTATAGCCGAAGTAGCGAAATCAAGTATAAATGAGCATATGGACATCTTGATTCCATACTATAATAAGTGGAAGATTAATCTTAATCCCACGAAAACGGAATTAATTATTATTTCTCGCAAAAGAAAGGACTTTGCAACTACCCCTTTATTAATAGGCAACACCGCCATCCACCCTAAAAACAAGGTAAAGTACCTCGGCCTAACCTTCGACAGCAAATTAAACTTCAGTAAGCACATTGAAGCTGTCGTAGGGAAGAACGAGGGTATAAAGAAGGGACTGGGACTCCTGATAGCAGGAAGATCATATTTAAGCCCTGCAAACAAGCTTACACTATATCGTGCAGTCATAAGACCATCCCTGATGTATGGTGCCCCGGTGTCGTGTTCGGTGGCAAAGTGCCATAAAAAGAAATTGCAAGTACTTCAAAATAGTTACTTAAGGGCAGCTTTCTCTCTAACCCTACGGCATCGAGTCAGAAACGAAGACCTGCATGTGTGGGCTAGAACCGATAACCACGCCTGTAGGTTTTTCGAAAGACAGATCCGAGGATCGGCATTAACAGCGCACATTGCCGACACTAGATGCAACCCTGCACGCCGTACACCTTACGGCACCATATATCGGGAAATCACGTTATTCTATAAGCAACTTATGCCGCCATGAATCTAGTCCCTTCAGGAATAGAGCCACTACATCAAACCACCCTGTTTTGTACTCCTGTTAACTTTCAAAAGCAAACTCCTGAAAATTAAAAAGTCCGATGTATCAGGAGCACAGAAGCCGACCAGTGGGAAACCGCGGGTAAGCCGCGGCCCACCAGCCAGCTACCCGTGTTCGAACATGGGGGCGTGGCTTGCTTGACGACTTTTTCGACCTGTAAATGAGCAACCACCGCCGCATTTAGCTCACTTCATTTCTGCCTACGGAAGGGTCCATGTCTTCGCATTCGACACCGCGGGGGCTCGAACAGCGCGCATTGATACCACTGCATCCTTACAGGAATCGACTTAACTAAGTCTTCACTTGTAACTACTCTATGTTAGCTTTAATTATTGTTGTACAATGTGATGTCTTTTTAACTATGAACCCCTGCTCTCGAAGAGCATTTAAGCAGGGTTTTTTTTTATCAATTTTCCCTGTATTTTCGCCAGGTAATAATATTACTTACAGAAGACTGTACAGCTTCTCTCTTAGCTTTCGCTAATCACTTTATCGGTAACGACTTTGACGGGGTAACCCAAGTAGAGATCACAATAAAGCAGTACCACGAACCCTAGACCTAAGTAGGTGTTAAAATCAGCCCCCCCCCCCCCCCCCCCCTACGGGTGCCTATCTGTTGTCCACGGTAACAGCTCCAGGCGAAACAACAGTTATAGTTTTAGTATTAGGTTACTTTACTGGCATACTTATTCTAGGTTTAGTAGTTTCTTTTCATGATGTTAATATTGAAATAAATAAATGATGATGATGATAATATACGCATTCGTAATGAATGCGCCTTAGAGCAACTGTAGATTCTAGACGGTAAAATATCGATATATTTTACCGTGAATTTAAGTAAATATCGTTATTGTTTTACCTTAAAATTGTTTGGGTTTTCTCTCCAATTAGAGCCCGCTTGTTCTGGCTCCAGGGCGTAAACAGCACAAGTGCTAGTTAACGGAAATCTGACTCAACTAAAAGTCCGATATGGTGGGAAGAGAACACAAATATTAAATGAAAAAGATAACTCTTGCAATACTCGCCCGAAGCCCTGAAAGCAGCTTTGAGGGAGATAACAGCTGGACGGATATGCATCAGTGCAGCTGGTCGTTATTTCAATGATTGATTGGCAGAATAAAAGACAGATCACCTGATATGACGAAACCCAGACCCACACCACTATTGAGAGATCATGTGGAAGAAAAAATGAAGACATGGTTACCCAATATCCAATATTGCGAAGTGCGGTTTCCCCTTAAAAAGACATTTGTTTGATACCGACGAAAGTCACTAAAGACTTAGGAGAGGAGAAATTGTTCAGAGGATGAAAGCCAGGTGAGAAATGGTGATCGGAATTTTATGAGACAACATCCAAAAGTTGCGTTGAGGGATGCAGGAGTGAATAAAACACGTGCCATTGTAACTGAACAATACATAAGATCGTATCGATTTGGAGCAGTATTTCGAAGAAAATAATTTGAGAAGTTCTGTTGAACCCTGAAAGAATTTTTAACGCTGCCGAAACAAAAGAATTACAATCACATCAAACATTATATTGAAAGAAAAACACCCTAACATAGGTATCTGTCGAAGGTGATCAAGGTAGGGAGAAAAACTTAAGAGGATGCCGGCACTTTATCAAGCGAGTTAATCGAAAACGAGACGAGAAACCCAACAGTTTTTCGTCGAACTCATTAAGTTGTTTATTTGAAAAACATCTTATGTACTCCGAGCCTCTGAAAAAAGCACTAAGAACCAAAAAGAAAGAATGCCTAGTGCGATACCCTCAATCAAATGGCGAGACTCATATAATAAAAAGGACAAGGTTAAAAGAACAAAAATTGAGGAAACTGAAATGAGAAAACTGGTAAGAACGATTGCCAAAGAAAATAAAGAAATGGAAAAATTCAGAAGAAAAACAGCAATCAATCAGCTCCACTATCGTCAAAAACTGAACACAATGAAAAACTAAAATGTGCAGTTTGTCAAGAGGAGCTCATCAGTGACGCAGAAGAGCAAGATGAAATTTACATAGGGTGACAATTGGCCGGAGTGGTTCCATATGAAATTTACCGAGTTTTGTTGCCTTTCGTATGAAGAAGCTTCCAATAATGACTATGTCTGTTTTAAAGCTACCTGAATATTTGAATCAATGTTTTTTGAAGTGAAACTTCTTAACGCGCACCGGGAGTAAAATTTAAAGGTCGCGAACGCGGCGGGCGATATACGATGAGCGAGCGACACGACCAGGCGGAAGAAAAATATGAGAATAGTGTTATTGTGATATCCTTGTTAGTTTACAAGATAAAAATATGGGATTTGCTGTATTACCTGGTCAAGACATAGGATAAGCGAAACTTTTATGAAGAATAGTTTTTTTTTTCATTTTGGCCTTTCCTTTTTGTTAATTGAGTGATATATTTTAAAAAACTACTTTCGAACGCTACACGATGAGCGACACGACCAGGCGGAAGAAAAATGTGAGACTATTGTTATTGTGATATCCTTGTTAGTTTACAAGATAAAAATATAGGATTTGCTGTATTACCTTGTCAAGACATAAGCGAAACTTTTATGAAGAATAGTTTTTTTTTCATTTAGGCCTTTCCTTTTTGTTAATTGAGTGTTATATTTAAAAAAACTACTTTTTAACCAAATCCGTTAAGATATGTATAAGGTTAGGGTGTTTAATTACTGAGATTTCTTTGTTAATTTACAAGACAAAAATATGGGGTTAGTTTGGCTAGTCTGTCATTAGCCATTCTGTTTACATGCAGGTTCCATTCTCTTCTTCTTTTTCTTATCCATCTCATTATGTCGTCAGTATTGCACTTTTCTCTTATGTCTATGTTTATTTGTCTGTCGTCCAATGTGTATCCCGTTATTGTTTTTAGGGTTTTCATCTCGATTGTTCTTAGCATCCTCTTTGTTACTGATGTTTCCGCTCTTGTCTCTACTGTCCCGTACGACATAACAGGTCGCACGCATGTTTTGTAGATTCTGGACGCATCCTGTACTGAGGCATTTATTTTTCCATATTTTATGTTTAAGATGTCCCTATATTGAGCCTGCTTTGTTTATTTATCTTCTCACTTCCTCTTCCAGAAATCATGTGCTTGTTATCTTGCATCCTATAATAGGTACTCGAACGACACCATTTTGGTCGACGATGGTATCTTCTATTACTAGCTTACAGCGCAGAGGTTCCCTAGCTATGGTCATGCATTTGGTCTTTGTTTTAGAGATCTCCATGTTCAATTTCTTTGCGTGTTTGTAAAACGCGTGTAACATTTTTGTAGGTTGTCTTTTGATTCTGCGATGAGTACGGGTCATCGGCATAGCATAATATATCAAGTTTATGTGTGCCCGTGCATGCGATATCCCAATCCCACGTTCTTAACGGTTTCTAATAGTTGGTCCATAACCGTATTGAACAGTAGAGGGCTAAGGCTAACGCCTTGGCGGATTCCCGACGTTCTTCGTAGATGTTGCGTCAGGCTGTAGCTTGTTCGTATTTGCGTTGTTTGTGTTCATGTCCTTCATAGGTTTTATGTACTTTTTGGGCACATTCTTGTTTTCCAGCCTGTTGATTACATCCTTCAGTCGTACCTTATCGAAGGCTTTCGTTAGATCAATGCAACAAAGGTATGCGGGGGTGTTATACTCGAGGGACTTTTCTATTAATTGCCTTGTTATAAATAATGCATCAATTGTGGAACGGTTTTTCTAAATCCTTGTTGTTCTTCGCTGATTGGCAATAGTGTCGTTATTTCATCAGCAAGAATCTTTGTAAATAGTTTGAATGAGGTGCTTAACAGGGTTATCCCACGATAGTTAGCGGGTTTGGTTTTTCTCCGTTTTTGAAGATAGGTATCGTTATGCTTCTTTTCCACCCTTTCGGTATTCTCCCGTGTCGAATTAGAATGTTGAACGGTTTTGTA
>JAEQML010068788.1:0-17996 GCA_016904865.1 Pissodes strobi | reverse complement strand
CTTGATTGCGATTCTCAGGGGGCCAACGCTCTTCTAGACAAACTTAATATCATCCATCCGAACATTAATTTTACAATCGAACTTGAAAATAATAATAAACTTAATTTTTTGGACATCACTGTTCATAGAGCGATGGAGAGTCTTGAGTTTTCGATCTATAGGAAACCTACTCAAACGGACCACACTATATCTTACTTTTCCCACCACCCGTGGCAACACAAGATGGCAGCTTTCCATTGCTATGTCAATAGGTTACTTAATATACCTTTGTCTTCTGTCGAATACAACAAAGAGGTAAATATAATTAGACAAGTCGTGTTCAACAACCATTTTGATCCTAGTCTTGTTGACACTTTAATCAACAAGACAAAACTCAAAAAACTAAGGAAAGAACTTTCTCACAGCCTAATTGATAATTCACAGAAAAAATACTTCTACATCCCTTTTTTTGACTTAGAAACGAACCGTAAGATTTCCAAAACAATTCACCAATTTGTCAGTAATTCTCAACTCTCCTTTAAAAACAGAAATCAATTACAAACCTTTTTAAATAACACTAAAGATAAAATAGATATCCTCTCAAAAACTGGTATTTACAAGTTGTCGTGTAACTCTTGCGAGTGCACCTACATAGGTAGGACATGTAGATCATTGAAAGTGCGCATCAACGAACATTTGAACAGAAACAATTCTGCTTTCGGAGAACATTTGCGCAATCATAACCATAACTTCAGTCCTCATTCCGATTCAAAAATTTCGCATAACATTTCATTTCAAAAAACTTCAATAGGCTGGACTTCATGGAGGACATCGAGATCAACAGCGAGCTGCGCACAAACAACCATTGCCTCAACACTCAGGTCAATCTCAACAGATCTTACATTCCTTTACACAGAAGGCTTCTCGACTGAATTAACTTTTGCCCATACACTTGAAGGTCGGGGGGCCGCTTGATCAAGCGTTTTCCATTTCAAATAATTTCTCCTGTTTTCTACTACCGCAATGTAATTTAATTTTTATTTTACTTTTATCTTTCATCTTTCTTCCTCTTTCTCTATATTTCAAGTTGATTTAGCTTAGGCTAATTTCATCCCTTCTTAATCTAGTCCTCTAGGAGTTGAGTTAACTTAGGTTATTGTCATCTCCTTTCTTTTCTGTTCTATCCGTCGAGTTGAGCTAGCCTGGGCTAACCTCATCTCTAAGTTAGTCCTCTATTTTCACTTGATCAAGCATTTTCCTTCAAATCAAGTTGCAAGCCATCACAAACATTCAACCGGTTTTTCAAATATTCAATTGCAATTTGGCCATTCAATGCGTATTATGGCTTTTGTTTGTCTCATCTGGCATATTAGCAGCTCCTTTTGTATTTTAGGTTAATTTCAGACCACTGCAGTAACTTTATTTGATTTTATCTTTCAACTCAATACTTGTCTTTTTAAAACTTAAAATTTAAAATTACCGCCGTTTTTCGGCATCAGTCTGCTTGTCAAGACTGTCAATATTGACAGTCGACACTCACACATTTAATGTGTCATCCAAAAGCACGAGTCTTTGTACCATGCTTTTGCTGTATTTTCATATATTTTAACTTTTATTTTAATCTAAATTATGTGAACCATTTCTCATAATGTGACGTACAATCTGTGATATGTAATTGTTGTGATCATTGTCGATTTTTGTTGTGTTTGATCCATGGATATGTCTTTTGTCTACTGACAAGTAAGTAAAAGAGGTCCACCATTTTCTTTTTCACGTATAAAAACGACACAAAAAACCTTCATTCTTAATTAATTACTTTAGTTAATCCCCCCCTCTTTTTGTAATAAAAAATTGTTTTAATCCCAACAAATTTATAACTGAGCGCAACAGTATTCATCTTAAAAAAATGTATTTACCAAAAATAACCAATGTCTCAATTCAACAACATTCTTTGACTCACCACTGACAAGGGGTTCTTTTACTTACTTTCAGGTAACACTGATGATGGCTACGGCCGAAAGCGCTCTGTTACGCTCTTCATGATTCCTTTTGGATTAAAATTTGCATGACATACAAGGTGTTTCATTGCTACTTATGTTATTCCCAAAATTATCTTTTTAGTAATAATATTAACGCCAAGCAATCCGATTTGCTTAATGAGACATATCTATCTAAAGACCTTATGGAACTTATTAAAAACTCATGTACTTCTCGAGGTGAGAAATATATTTCTGGAGAAGGGAATGCAAATAGGAGTACTAAAATTTTGGTTATTGTCAAAGAAGATAATGGTGACATTTATGAGCAAGTTTTAAAGAAAGGTATAACTTATACAAAAATATATTTATTTTCTTTTATTAATCTAATCGTTTTTAGCGCCAGAGATTAAATTACAATGAGTTGCCCTTGTAAATGAAAAGGATGGTACAAGGGTAGATAATAGTTAAGAGCTCCAGATGTGGAAGTCTGAAGATTGTTCATCAGTGTGTACTAACGATAGTACAATTACCACGCTAATAATATCCAGCAATGAAAGTGAAAAACTCGACAAAGAACTTGACACAGGTAGCTTAGAAAATGAAGTTGCAAATCTACCTGTCGTTATTATTGACCATAACTCTGAAATATGTTGGCAACAATTTGATATCTGGAAAGGGGGCGTCGCCCATCTGGGCCCCGAAATGGGATATCTCGGATAAAATTATTTTTAATGAGCTTAGGAAAGCGACCAACTCAGCCCAAACTGAAAACGGAAGGGTCGGTCATAAAATGCTTTTATGGTTAGTAGGTAATTTCTCTATTGCATTAAAATTTAACTTTTGTGCTGAAACACTTCCTGCAGTTCCAAAGTCTATTATGGAAGTACACACAGCCCTGGATGCAATGGATCTAAAAACAAGTAAAGGTGAAGACTTCTTATTAGTTAATTGTGGAGCGATGAACTTAGTGATATTTTCGTGTAATTCTAATTTAGGTTATTTGTACAAATCAGAAACTCTTTATATGGATGGAACTTTTTCTTACTTACTTACTTTCAACCAATTCTTCAGTATACATGGATTTCTTAATGGACACTATATTCCTTTAGTTTTCTGTTTGTTAAAAGATGAACGTGAAGAAACCTATAAGTTATGCTTGTCTAAAATAGTAAAATTATGTAGTAAAATTAATTTAGACGAGATTAATTGTTTCGATACTTTAAATGTGTACGCAAGACTAGTAAAGGAATTTCCAGTTGCTAGATAGTGCAGGGTAATGGCCAATTTTCCTTTAGCTGGAATAGCTTTTCGGTAATTGGTAATCTCTTTCTCAATTTTTGGAGCCACTAAATTAAGCAGTTGATCAAAGATTTCTGGGGTCATTCGGCAGAAGTTCCTAAAATGACCAGAAATCTTCATTCCGGAGCTCATCCAATAAACTACTCGCGCTGTAGGAGCTTCTGTTTTTATACGGTGTTGTCAACCACCAGCGTCTGCGCCTTCGTTTCTTATTTTTTTTTTGAGTAAATTATGTAAAACGAGAAATCCTGCACTTGCACACAATAAATCATCATCACTTTCGCTCGATGACATCCCAAAAAAATTAAAAAACCACCGAACCGCGACCAACGGTCTGCAATGCAACACTAAAAATTCGGTATGGACGATGTTCTCAAATCCTTCCCAATGCTTTCCAATTCCAATGCCAACGACAGCACATGTGCCGTTGGCATTGGTCTACGTTGGAAATCCGGTCTGTACGCGGCTTTAGAGCTTGTAACCATTCTCAACGTGACAAAGTCGCGAATCCCGAGCAATATCCCACGTCAACTTCCCCCTGCCGCCGGGGACTGGCGCTGCTGGACAGCTAGAAAGACAGAGCGACAACAACTACACGAATAAGAAAGACATTTTTGTTCTATTGTAACGATTATTGAAAAATATTTAAATTATTCAACGACGAATATTCAAAAAAGGTGGAAATAAACGATCAGAGATAGTATAAGATTTGTTTAAACCCCTACGTTTGGTCCAATCGAGCCAGGATAGGTGGAAATAGAGTGGACAAAGAGACGAGCCAAGAAGAAAAAGGAGATAGCCACCGCCATTGCAGTTTGGCTGTTTGGAACGTCACAAGATTTCGACGTCGACGGATGCACCCAGTCCCGTGAGTTTGTTCCTTTTTCCACTTGCTTCCTACCCTTAATCATACTGTTTCTTTACTGAGCTAATTATGATATTTGCGTTTGCAAATCGTAGTGACGATCGTGTCGGCCGTCAAACTGAGGTTTACTAATAACGATTCTTATTGAGCATTTTATTAATCTAAGAAATAATTGCAGAAATCTTTGGGTTATTCGTTTTAGTGTTGCTTTAGAGCAACTTTACATAATTAACGTTTCAACCAATAATAATTTATTCATCAAGCTGATTGTGGCACAATATTTTAACTATACGTATCGACTTTCTAGTAATGTTTTACAATATAATCGATTTACCTAATATGTGTATGAGGATTTAAGATTTGAGCGATTTTTAACGATTCGTCAGATTCGTCTTATTACATTAATATGCTGTAGCTGTACGTACCGATATTTTATATCGATTTGAACGATATTTTAACCTTTTACCGATTTTAAAATATTATATCGATATCGACTTTACGATTTTTGAACGATTTTACTAGGTATTCTACGCTGCGTTCTAGAACGTAACGTTCAAGAATAAGACCTAGATACCCATCTTACTATTACATTATTTTAATAATTTCTACTATATCATTATCGATTATTCAGCGTCAGATATACAGATGCGTTACAGATTTTTACTCTTATAGGATTTCATTATAACGAGTGATGCTTACCGTTGCTTATGACACCAAATATTTACTAATTTCAATTTCGATTTGCTTAAAGTTGCTACCACCGCCGACTGATTAGTTATTTTATTTGTGTGATAAAAGCCTGGAGAATCATTTGTTTGGACAGTGCAGTGCCATTTTGTTGTGCAGTGTTTCTACCCAGCACGTGTGTTACAGGCAGCATTTTTTAGGATAATACCACTGCGATAAACAACTTGATTTGTACTTTATCTGCATATATTTAAAGCTGTACGTGCACATACTTTGCAAATAAACTATTTACTATTTTAGTGCTTTTTTGTATATACCTATCTATTTGAAAAAGAAAAATATATATCCTTGTGTTTTATTTCTTGTGTTGTACTATTTTTTGCTGTCAAGCATTACTTTATTCACGGCCAGTTTGAGCAGATTTTATGGTAACTACTTTTTATTTTTTTTATCATGTCTCAACAGAAGAAATTATTGCATACCAAACTCGGTATTATCAAAGGGCAGTTAATAAGATTTATAAACTTTCTCCGTGATTTTTCTGCAAATCCGGACTACAGTGTGTTAGCAACGCGGCTTGAAAAGGCTGAAGTCAATTTTCTTAATGAATTTATCAAACCCAATTAATGCTTTTAGAAGGGGAAAGGGACTGTGATGAGGAAAGAGAGGAGTTTGAAGAACAGTTTTATAGTGCCATATCAAAGGCTAGAGCATTATTAGCTCAAAATCCTAACAAAGTCTTTCAAACTCATTCTAACGATCAGCAACCTCTTTCAGAGCCACAGATTGTTCGACTACCACCCGTAAATCTTCCCGAATTTGACGGTTCGTTTGACAAATTTTCCAATTTTACGATACGTTTAAAACTATCATCCATGATAGCACAACTCTTACTCCTTCGCAAACATTGTACTATTTGCTTTCATCGTTAAGGGGTGAAGCCCTTCAAGCTATACAGTCCATTCAAATAAGCAATCAAAATTATTTTATTGCTTGGAAACTTACATGCGAAAGGTATCATAATGAGCGTATCATTATAAATAGCCACATCGAAGAAGTTTTTGAAATTCCTTCAATTAATCGAGAATCAAAAGATGGTTTGAGGCTTCTTTTAGATACTTTACTAAAACACACGCGATCTTTGGTATGTTTAGAGCAGCACGTGGGCAAGTGGGATACAATTTTAATATATGTAGTAACGTCAAAATTAGACAATACTACTCGCCGTAAATGGGAGTCTTCCACTATTAAGTGCTCACAGCTACCAAATTTTAAAGATTGTATCGATTTTTTAACCAAAAGATGTCAAATGCTTGAAACTCTTCATTACGATACTAAACAAGGAAGCACTAAACCAAATAGTGGCCGCACACAGTACAGTCATATTTGCCCCATAAATATGAAATGTTATTATTTCAAAGGCACCTATTGGCTAAATTTATGTCAGAAATTCCTTGACGTATCTGCAAATTCCCGCTTCATTGAAGCAAAAAAGATGCGTTTATGCACAAATTGTTTGCGCGCTAATCATACAATCAAAGACTGTAAATCGAACGGATGCAAGAATAAGCATCACACTTTATTACATCTTGAGAGATCAAGCGATTCAGAAATTACACCAGACAAAGCTGGTTCTGTTCAAGTGAGTTCTAACGTATCGGTAGAAAATGCTGTCACGGAGCAGCAAGTTCTGGAAAGGGTCGAGCCGATTATCACCAACCTTTCGAATTAAACCGACTTTTCTCATGTTTTACTATCTACTGCAAATGTTCAAGTTTTTAATAAAAATGATCAATCTTTCTTGTGTCGCGTTTTTCTCGATTCAGGCTCGCAGTCGAATTACGTAACCTATGATGGAGTGAACAAATTAAATCTCGATTTAAACAATATTAATCTGCCTGAGAGTGGCATCAGTAAAAGTTAGTAAAGATTAAACATTCAACAACTGCCTTTATAAAATCAACGTATAATGCCTTCAGCACTAACCTTCGTTTTCTCGTTATCGAAAGAATGACTGATAATAAGCCTCATTTCCATTTAAATTCTCATATCCTCAACATACCAGACAGCATTAAAATAGCTGATGACAATTTTAATAAGTCGAAGCCCATAGACATGCTTGGGTGCTGGTATATTTTATTCCCTTTTATGTGTCGGTCAGATTAAACTAGGTGAAAATATGCCTGTACTGCAAAAAAAAATTAGGGTGGATTCTTTCTGGCTCTTTACAATCAAACGTACGTCCAAAAAATGAGATTTGTAAATTAAACGTAATAAATGCTCAAAATATTCAATCGCAACTTGAAGCATTTTGTAAATTATAAGAATGCTCGATCATCTCGAAATATTCAAAGGAAGAATTAGAATGCGAAGAACACTTCGTTCGGACCACAACGCGTGATAAAAGTGGCAATTTTTCGGATAGTTTGCCTATTAAGGAAAATTTAAATATGCTAGGCGGATCTAAGGAAAATGCCGTAAGATGATTCCATGCACTTGAAAGACGCCTCGACAAAAATCCTTCACTAAAAAAACGGTATTGCAGCTTTATGGACGAATATTTGGCATTGGTTCATATGTCCTTAATCAACGATCTTAATGATAATTCTGATAAAATTACTTACTACCTGCCTCATCAGTGTGTTGTCAAAGAGATAAGCTCGACAACCAAGATAAGAGTGGTTTTTGATGCGTCAGCAAAGACCTCTTCTGGTATCTCGCTAAACGATGTCTTGAAAGTTGGTCCTACTATCCAGGACGACTTATATCAATCTTAATAAGATTTAGGACTTACGATTATGTTGTTACCAGTGATATCGAAAAAATGTACCGAATGATAATAACAAAGAATCGGAAAGGGATGTACAGCTAATAGTTTGGCGTTCGAGCCAAAATAAAGAATTACAAACCTATCAATTAAATACCGGTATATACGGTACGTCATCGGCGGCCTTTTTAGCCATCTGTGCGTTACATCAAGTCGCACATGATAATGTTAACTAACTTCCGGCCTCATCCAAAATAATTTTAAGAGACTTTTACGTCGACGATCTCATTTTCGGTGCTCATCTGTACCTGAAGCTATTAAAATAAAAAAAGAAATATCTGATATCCTAGCAAGCGCGGGGTTCATTCTTAGAAAATAGACATCAAATGAAAGGTCAATCTTAAGCCTTGAAGACAATTCTGAAATTCTTCCGCAATTCTTTATTACCGATGATCAGACTGTTAAAACTCAGGGAATTTTTTGGGATCCAAATCAAGATAATCTAAGTTATACAGTTTCCGTATCCGACCAGCCTCAACATAAAATAACCAAGCGTTTTATCCTTGCTGTTATTTCGCAAATATTCGACCCTCTCGGACTTCTCGGTCCTATTACAATGCGTGCAAAATTGTTTCTACAAGAATTATGGAAACTAAAATTAGATTGGGATAAGACTGTCCCACCGAATATATTCACTTCATTCATTCAATTTTATAAGTAACTTTTTAAACTCAACGAATTACATTTTACATATACCTCGTCATGTTCTCTTAAAGGGAAGCATTAACGTGGAGCTACACGCATTCTGCGATGCCTCTGCAGTAGCTTATGGGGCATGCGTGTATCTAGTTTCTAAAAATCCTGATGGCAAATGTTCGTCGCAGCTTCTCTGCGCAAAGTCACGGGTTGCTCCTCTCAAGGTTGTAACTCTACCCAGGCTCGAATTATGCGGTGCCTTATTACTAGCCCGATTGGTTAATAAAGTGGTGACAGCACTGAATTTACCGATCTCCGATTTTTTATTTTTGGACCGATTCGACGATTGTTCTTTCGTGGTTACATATTTCATCATGTAATCTTCAAACGTTTGTCAGCAATCGCGTTTCTGAAATTTTATTTTTAACCAGCGTCGAGAAGTGGAACCATGTCAGATCAAATGATAATCCCGCCGACATAATATCTCGCGGAAGGTGTCCCGATGACATAGCAAATTCGAATATGTGGTGTTCTGGCCCCCGTTGGTTATTGCTTGATCATTTTTATTGGCCTAAACAAGTTGAGGTAAATAAGGCCGACGTTCCAGAAATCAAAAAATCGCAAATCTTGACTTTTATAACTATTACCGATTTTTCCATCTTGAAAAGGTTCTCGTCTTTAACAAAATTAAAACGACTCATTGCTTATTGTATAAGATTTTTAAAAAATGCTAGCACCCATAAGAGAAATAAGTTTACTGGCCCACTTTCCATTGAAGAGCTTAACAAATCTCTTTTAACATTGGTTCGCATTGCACAAGCTCAAGATTTTCCATCTGAAGTTAACGAACTTCAATGCTCCAACCGAATAAAACCTAAAAGCCGTCTAGCATCTTTAGATCCTTTTATCCATTGTGATTTGATAAGAGTTGGTGGGAGGCTCAAGCATTCAAATATAGCATATGAACAAATGCATCCTCTCATGCTCAGTAATAAAAGCCCCCTTGCTATTTTGATTATTAATTTTGAACACTTACGCCTAATGCATGTAGGCCCTCAAGCTGTATTAACTAATCTTCGAAAACAGTTCTGGATTTTAAATGGTTATTAAGATGACCGATCTACCTGCTTCTCGGGTCAATATAAATAGGCCGTTCTCAATATGCTGTATAGGTTTTGCTGGACCTTTTTTGGTGAAAGACGGGAAAACGCGCTCAAGAATAATGGTAAAGTGTTATATGTGTGTTTTTGTATACTTCACCACAAAGGCCACACATCTCGAACTGGTAAGTGATATGACACTCGAAGCTTTTTTAAACGCATTAAAACGGTTTACGTCCAGAAGGGGACTGCCCTCAAAAATCTACTCGGGCAATGGTGGCAACTTTAAGGCCGCGGCTAAAAAATTCGAAACGATTTAGGCTCGATGCACACGGGCGATTTTCATGGCGAAGTTCGCTGCGAGCTCGCCGCGAAGTTTTCTCGCGCGCGGTAGCAGACCAAAGGATCAAATGGTGCGGTTCACACGTAGGCGAAATCGCAGCGAATACGCCGAGTAGACGCCGCTAACCGCCGTCGCTCGCCGGGAACTGCTACTTCGCGACGATTTCGCGGCGAAAATTCCTCGCTCTGCGAGTAAGCAGTACTTGGTGAAACGTTGAGCAATTCACACGCTTCTCCCCGGTCGCTTGCGCTCACGTCATTATCAGTGGTGTGTTGATAGTTTTTCTCCAGTAGTATTGGTAGGTAGGTTGGATATTAAAAATAATAGTATATAAAAGTACTAATAGTAGTTTTTCTCCAGTAGTAAGATGGATTCCACCGGTTTTGATGCCGAAATTTTCATTGGACGTATAAAGAATCGTCCTGTAATATGGAATACTTCATAACCCGAGTACCATGACAAAATTAAGAAGAGAAATGCGTGGGCGGAAGTATGTTCACTGATGTACACTGGGTTTGAAGGCAAATCAGAGAAAGAACAAAATGATTTAGGTAAGTTTATTAGTAGATGCATTTTATTCCTGAACATAAAAATGTTGATAAATAAAAAATATTTCTGTTCTGTAACAGCCCATTGCCAAACCGATAGTGAGAATGAGAAACCGAATTTAATTTTTAATTGAAGATATATATAGAGTACCTTTATTAAATACCTAGAATTGACCATAAAATCTAAACATGTAATAATATATAGGGTGTTTCATTTAAAAAACGCATAATCCATTTCGTATGTCTTATGTTTCTCAAGCAATTATTTTTTTGTTACGCTTTTCGAACAACTCAAACAAATCCGTCAAGCAACTACCGTTTTTCTTTCTCGTTGGAAGATCCTGTACATGTGCACCCAACAATTGGGGAAGTTCGCACGTTCAAAAAACATTTCAGCCTTCTCCTGCCATCCTTCGGCCGTAAAATGTGGTACACACTCCTGATGAAGAATAGTCCAAATAGCAGAACAGACTCTTCTAATAATTTTCGTCACAGTTGAATGTCCTAGTCTGTACTGATAATGCAATTCAATCATACTGCAGCCACTTCCCAAGTACCTGAAAAAATAGTTCTAAATTGCTGTTCATAATAAACGAAACGAGAAAAATTTTAAATTTTATCAAATTTTCAAAATTCTTCAAAAAAGAACATTTGAAGCATAAAAAATATGAATGATCTGTAATGAAAGCGAAAAAAATCGATTAAAAATTTTAATTGATATTTTTTATTTTAGGAAAATGCGATTTTTGGATAGATACAAAATAAAAAGTTTTGTAAGTTATTGGAAATACATATTTTTTATATCCCCTGTATGTTTCTTTCAAAATTTATGAACAGCTATTTTCTAAATCACCATATATCAATACAACTTAGGTAAGATGCCTAATTTGTAAATTAAGCGTATCTTACGATTTATAAGAATAAGGCGAATAAGGCCAAATATGCAACTTTTTAGAAAAAGTTTATATATTATCACGCATATTGCTAAAGCCAAACATAAACAAAACCATTCCAAACAAATTTTTTAAATTTCAATCCGGATTACTTAATTTTGCTTAATATTTTCGTTTTTGAAAAAGTGTTGATTTTCGCCAGAAATGAAATTGGGAAAAAATTTTAGAGTTAGCCTCCTAGAGCCGACAATTGGCAAATGTTTTCATAAAAACAGTACCAGATTTAAAATAACATACATCTAAACAAAGGTGCATCCAAGACCCAATCCCACAATATTTTTTTTATTCGAGAATTGCATCTCTGAAATGACAATAAAATTTCGTTTGTCTTATTAAAATTTATTATGATTAGCGGTTTAGTACATTATATTCTAAGAATGGTATTTCTTTTGCAGGTACTACACTTATGAAAAAATGGAAGGGGATGCGTGATACTTTTAATAAAAGTTTGAAAAAGAAAACCGTATCGGGACAAGGGGCTACAAATAGGACATATATATATGCAAGACAAATGGAATTTTTGATGCATTGTGGAACCCCATCTGCAACATCAACAAGTGTTGATGAAGATACAGATGTCCAAATTGATGAAGATACGGATGATCAAGTGAAAAAAAGAGACGTAGCAGAGCCGCATGCGAGGCCATCCAGTCGTCAGGGTTTACCACTTTCTGTTACGCCTCAAGCAGCAGCTGAAAAAAACATTTCGAGCAAGAGAATGCACACTTCGATTGAATTTTCTAGGATTCCAGCGGCAAAACGACGCGTATTGGTAGAAGAAAATTTATAAAATTTATGAATTCTACTCCTGCAGCGGCACCAGCGCAACCGATAGATGACGACAGAAGTTTTTTTGAGTCGTTACTACCAATAGTAAAAACCTTTCCGATTGACACCAAAGTGGAATTTAGGTGCTTTGTTATGAATAAGCTAAAAGAGCTGAGAACATCACTTTCTAGAGCTGAAAATATACCATCCACTCCCGTATTAATGCATACCCATCACCAAACCCCTGCTAATCTCAACCAACCATTATCAATATCAATCCATTCACCACACATGCCAGTGCCTATGCAGAAAACATCCACACATGCTCAGTAGGTATGGGGTTACTTGAGTGTGGGAAAATTTTGAAGGCCGTGGGAAAAATTGCGGGGGCGTGGGACTTTGTCGGCGCCTTTGATCTATCGTGGCACGCGCCGCGGTCGCATGACGTCAGACCGCTGGAAATTTTGTCGACGGTGGGAACTTTCTCCGTCGACTTGGGCTACGCCATATTTAAGGCGGGGCATCCGACAGATGGCGTTGATAGTTGACAAGCATCGCTCACGTGGACGACACCATATTTAAGATGTAGCCCGACAGATGGTGTTGAAGGTTGGCCATTGACAGCTGACAGTTGACCAGGGTAGTAGGAGTAGTTGGATCACCTAAACGAACACAGACATGACAGCTGACAGTTGACAGGGACCTTCGGAGTTTCTCGAGTATTCTCGGCCATACCCGGAAATACCTAAATAATAATAAAAGTCTTGGAGTCTTGCAGGGGTCGAACCACGAACCTTGGGCATGCGAGGCGAACACACTACCACTAAGCCAACGGAACCTTGAAGAAATATTTTGCTATATGTGTATATATGACGTATTTGGAGGTTATGTTTATTCAATATGTGTTCTACTTGGATAATTGGTTATCAGAGGCCTATGAAATACAGTTTACATAGGAACTATAATTTTAGGATATATAAAAAACCGCGGCTTAGAGCTACGCCATTTTAAATATAATTTTAATTAGTAAAAATTAATAATATATAGTTTATACCGTCGCGAAATTTTCGACTACCGAGCCAGATATTAAAACGACAAACAGTAAAAGGACATTTAAATTTTATACAAAGCTCTCAACTGCTTATAAAAAATAATGTATTTAAGGTTATTATTATGTTTAAAATAGCGTTAATAACATCAAAATTACCTGTTCGCAGCCAAACGTAGGTAGAATCACTGTAACCATGAGATCCGACGGCGCCATTGGCTGAGCGTTCGAAAGGCATTCACGGCGAAACATCGTACCTTTACATCTAGGGGTGACAGCAGCAAGAAAGGAAGAAATACCAAAATTCAAAGACGTCAAAGCATGAAATTATAATAAGAAAATCCTAGGTAACAGTTTACACACACACAATTTCAATACAAAAGGCTGCATTACAGGTAAATCAAATCAAGGCGTTGAATATCTCATCCACCATTCAGGTAAGAAAATTGAATAATAATAATAATAATAATAGTTGTTCGCCATCCTGATAAGAAACATTCGCTATAAATTATTTCACAATAGACAGTTATATATTCAAGTTACATTCGCCATAACGTCAACAAATATTAGTCGTCGCCATTTTCAATTGAATAATAGTTGTTCGCCATCCTGACAAGAAACATTCGCAATAAATTATTTCACAATAGACAGTTATATATTCACGTTACATTCGCCATAACGTCAACAAATATTAGTCGTGGCCATTTTCAATTGAATAATAGTTGTTCGCCATCCTGACAAGAAACATTCGCTATAAATTATTTCACAATAGATAGTTATATATTCAAGTTACATTCGCCATAACGTCAACAAATATTAGTCGTCGCCATTTTCTTCCAATCGTTTAACAATACCAAACAGTCGGGCTGGCCCGACGAATGATATAAAATTGCCGCCAACCAGGATCAGCTAAACTTGGGTACGACCCGTCCTGGTGATCCTAAAGATTGGACAACCATGTCCCAAAGCACCTGAAAACAAACACTTAAAGCTAAAATGCTACCTAAAACATTATATATGAGTGTACTAACAATATTATTAAGCAACTGATGTAAAAGCTGAAAATAATAACAGTATCTCATAAAATTATGATGATGCAACTTTTACGAAACATAGTACTCGACAGATTCTCGAAGACCTTCCTAAATAAATAAATTGTACGAGAGTGGAAAATCGACTATAATTATGCGATATTCCACCGCTCGTACAAATCATCGATATAGATAGATAGATAAACACCTTTTCCAGGTTCAAGTAGGTCTCGAAGATGTTTCTAAATAAATTGTTCGTCACGGCGAGTATCGAGTATAATTATACGATAATCAACCATCACAACAAGCTATTGATATAGATAAACGCCATTCCTCAGGTTCAAACTGCTCTCGAAAATCAACCTAAATATATATAGATTATCTATCATATGCAACAATTTGTTTATAGATAACGATTTTCATGAGCTACATAACCATCAATTTTTCAGGCTACTTAAAGCAGGTAAGTCTGTGGTCACCCTTGATTCCTAAAGCATCTGAAACATATCTTAAGGCTAAATTTCATATATAATTCAGGAGGAAAAATAAATACATCGTTTTCTTCGTACCTATATTAAAGATTATATGGCAGCGTACTAAAAATATTATTAGGAAGCTGAAGTATACAATCTGAAAATAATATATATGTTATAGATAGTGCCTTATGTAACCTGAGATTCTTGGGTTCAAACTGAAAAATAATACCTGAAAATAAGCTATCCATTTCTTGTCACATTTTCACGGGCTACAAACCGTCAAAATAAGACCATGGCGCTGATTTTTAATTAGGAGGCCTTACACCCCATAAAATAAAAAACAGCGCGTTAGTGTCCTTATTTCGGCATGTTTAAAAATGGATGGCATCACCCCATCATCAGAGGGGTTTATATTAATATCTTATTTATAACTATTTAATGAAAATATAGAGGTATGTTTTCTATAACATTTAAGTTTCCGAAAGCGTTTCTTTCAGATAGAGCACCACACACGTTAACGCCGGTGTTGCCGGAATTCTGTTATAGAAAAAACATGATAACACCCTGTAAGAGAAAATATTATTCCAAGTATTTGGTTTAATATAAATAATAATTTTTTGCAACCAAGCGGCAGCGGTGCCCTAAATATAAATATTCGATTTTGTTGGGGAACAATGTACATTTCATGCATAAATAAATACAAATTGACCAAATTATACAAATTAGGACGATTAATATTTAACCAACAAACGGAAGCCACAGCCTTGATTAGGCTTTATGTTAAAACATGTGAAAATCTAGATCATTCAACCTTCAAGTGCGTTTATAATAATATGTGTAGTGAGTTTTAAAATGCCAGGTAAAAATGCTAGAATTTTTTTATTTTAGGCGTATTTTGTATCCCTGTTTTCCATTTAATCGCATCAAAATCTAAGAGGCGTAGCATGGGCCATAATATTTTCAAAATCTTTAATCGAGAAAGGTTTTTAACCTTAAATTAAAAAAATAATGAAATAACTTCTGACTTTCAATTAGCATTAATTTAATCACAAAAACGAATAGGGAATTAGACGGTAAATTATTATTATCAATTTAGAATGAAAAATAAATGTCTCTTTATTTTAAAGTTTATTTAGACTAAATATACAGAGTAGCTAAATAACTAGGATAAAACTAATATACATAGCTACCAGGCGAAAGGCGAATAATAATAAAAATTATGATAATGCTATAATATGAAAAACTACAACTAAAAGATGGCTGCAGGGCCCATATTTTAAGCAGATTTTCTGAAAACAAAAGAAAACACGTCTTAGAAAAATATTGGAATATCCCTAATTTACTTTAAGCTAAATATATCTTATAACAGATTAATATTGAGTGGGGAAAACACATAAAAAAATCTTGTGAAATAGCACCCCTAAAGCCAGAATTATAGGTGAAAAATTAAATAAAATTACAAAAATCTTACCAGGACCATGCTTCAACGATTTCCAGATTCGGCGTTGTTTTATTGTACTTATGTACATAGTATTCTCCCCGGCGTACCAGGGCAATTTGCTTCACCTGAAGAGCGGCAATACGATCATCAGTCATCACCATTCTCCCAGGTAAATATATGGCGTTGTCATCGTTAAGTGTGACTATTGTTCTAACCCCATAAGGGCCGACAATATTTTCTATCTCCTTAATTGGGAAATGCTTTCCCACAGGCAGACTCATGGCAGAAATGAATTTACGTGAAGTGTTTGCTTGAGCCATTTTAGAAAAAATTAAAGACAGCGGATAAGTCACTTAGAAAAATTATAGGCACTAAATTAGAGAGAAGTCACTTGCGACACTGTTTTTTAAATAATACTTCGAGCTATATTTATATGGTTTTTTTACTTTAGACGCAAGACATGCGTAGTTTATACAGAAAAATCCCCTCCATACGAAGTTATAAAATAGGGTGCAATTTAGCGCAGCGTTTTTTTGTGCTCAAAGTTTTAGCGGTAAGTGTACTTTATTTAAACCGCACTATATGGTTTTATTTTTTCAGGAATATTTTACATTTACGCCAGCTATATTTTTTACACAAATTTTCACATTATTTTTTGTTTTAAAATACGTATTTTTCAGGTAACCTCGTATTTATGACTGTTATATATGTTCTATATTTTAGTTTCTAAGTATTACATTTTACGGACTTCTTTTCATTCTATAATAGTATATTTCTTATTTTTAGTAGAATTATGTGTTTAAAGCGGTGCATTTTTCAGGAATTTACAAGTATTTTTTCAAATGATTTATTTTACTGATAGACCGTTCAAAACATAAAATCCTGTTAGATATAGAGATTTATAAAAATGATTTTGTTTTCGAGCAGTTGCCCTGTCGGGGCAACTAAGGTTAAAATGAAACACAGAAATTTACATAATAAACTTTATTTAGAACTAACATTCATATTTATAACCTCACTTAAAAGTAACTTAAGTTGCTCCAACAAACTAATGTTTGGGCACGCTATTCCAAAGAAATTCAAATCCAGCTTGTTGGAAGTTTTTAGCGTGTTTTTGAATTCATCATAGGCATAATAAAATCCATTATAAATAAAATATAACAGACCATCAGTATATCGAAATACAGAGTCGAATTTGCTGGGAACTCCTAAGAAATGTTCAGTTATAAGACCCGTATTTTTTGCTCTAACGGTGCACTCGTCTATTTCAGAAAACATGTTATTAGCATAAAACCAATAAGTTTTTCCTTTATATGAATTTACCACCCCTTGCACTGTAGTTACAGATGGGAGTATATGACTGAGATTAAATCGATTAACTTCTTGGAATGAACCATATTCAAAAATATAAATGATATTTTCTATAAACAGTACAATGCTGTTATCAGGCTTTTGATAAATAGCAGATATTTTTTTAAAATTAGACGGTAGAAAGCGTAACCAGTCTGTAATTAGTAATGGCGTGTTATTAATTTCTTTTGTGCTCAGATTTAAAATCCATACATATTTTTCATAAAAAATATACAGTTTATTATTTACTACCAAAAAAGTTTTCAGCACTTGAGAATTCAAATCACATAAAGAAGGGGGTGTTTTAGGCTTTATTTCATGCTCATTATGCACTGGTTCTGTATACGTTTCACTAACCAACGGTTTTTCTGTAGTTACTTTTACAGGATTTATTTCGCGCTCATTATGTGCTGCTTCTGTAAGGGTTTTCATAGAAGTACTTCGAGTTTGGCTAACTAGAGGCTTTTCTGTAGTTCCTTTTACAGGCGATTTCTTTTTGCTCGGGATTGGGGCCCACATCTTCTTCTGTTTTGACCCATACAAGTTTTGGATACCATATATATCATCTGCATCTAACTGGACGCTTGCTTCTTTATAATACGGATACATTACAGATTTAAGTTTGTCAGAGTGGGCAAGCCCAAGGGAATGCCCTATTTCATGCAC
>JAEQML010068787.1:0-17997 GCA_016904865.1 Pissodes strobi | reverse complement strand
AAAAAGTTGGTCTAACATTTCAGAAATACTCGAACTTATTTTTGCGCACAAGTTTTATATAACTACGTCTCAGGAGATCATGTACACGAAACTTGCGAAGATTTCGAAAACAGCCAGCATCTGGATCCATAGGCAAGTACACATGTTTTGATAACTACAGTATTCGGATAAAATATTTTTATTATTGTACGAAAGTTTAATATATTTATGGCATGAATATTTGATTCTTTTCACATTCGGTTCTAAATCGGTCATATATTGTGAATCGCTTTATTTTAAAACTGAAATGATTTTGAAAAATATTGAAGCAAGCACTACAGCTTCAACTTGATTAGCTAAGACATCGATGTCAACATTATCTCATTATCACAAGCAATTATTGATCATATCACTAAAATATGCAATATTAGAAAAATAATATCTAACGCATAAGGTACTGCTTTCACCAATATCAAGGTACGCCAATGAAAGCAAACAAAAGCCCTCAAGAAATAAATGTGGATGAGGGAAATACAGATAGTGCTTTTATTGCTATGCATAACAGAGCAGATGATCAAAGATTATTATATCTTTGATGATGAAGAAGAAGACTATCCTCCCCCAAGGAGTTAACATGAAAGCTATTGGTAATCATCTAGGTACTTTTAGCTTACATTTGGGGATAACTCCTATTCAGCAAATAGATAAAGAAATTCCCAAGTCATTCTTTCTTTAATTTGGAAATAATAAGAAGTCAAGAAATATATAAAGTTGCTTTTCTTTTGCTAACGACGATAAGGTTTTGATTTATAGGCGAGGTCAATACACAATTATCTTCCTGTATTTCTTCAGAGAAATGAGGGGACCATTATAAATGCCATTGGTTGAATTAATTATATTAAAAGCGTGATTTATGATACTTCTGGGATCATTGCCCATAGAATATCTTGTACGACATATATATGTATGGTGTCGGTAGTTTTAGCCATATTCTGCACCTACAACTAATATTGACGCATAAATAAGTTTCTCCGATTAGAAACATGGAGATCATTAGAGCCTTTAAGCTTTTCTAGTTATAAATATTATATTTATTTGTCATTTGCATTGCAAAATGCATACATCTCTCCATTTTATGGTTGACCATATTTTAATCTATTATTACGTCTATGAATCGTCTTAAAAACTTAATAAGACTCACCTTCAGGAACGGCACTAGACGTCAATAAAAAATTCACACATGCGGCTCCAGTTCCGTGACCCAGAAGGGTCACATTCGTTGGATCGCCACCGAAAAAAGCGATGTTCTCTTGGATCCAATGTAGCGCTGCTATTTGGTCCATTAGGCCGTAGTTTGCGGGGTTTTTGGCATATGGGTCGGTGTTGGCATTTAAAAATCCTGCAAAGAATTGAAGAAATTAGATTTTCTAAAACGTGAAAGTAGAAAGGAAAATACCACCAATTAATTTCTTTATTAGCCAGGTCCAAATGGTTTGAAAATACAATAAAAATATTTATTACGAGTGTAATGTGTAAATATTATAGTTATACACTAATTAAATATGCCGTTTGGAAAGCCTGCAAATTAAGCTGTAAGGATTTGCCGTTGCCCCCACGAGACCTTTAAATTGTATAATAATTGTTGTAGCTTGAAACGAAACGACTCGACTTTATGTTACGTTACTCCTTTCTCTCAGCTCAATGCAATAAACGTTTACAATCTAATGATTCGATATTTTAATAACGTCATATAAGCTTTAAGCTTCTATTTATGTCATACCCAGTCCTGCGACGCTTCTATTATCTATAAGGACCTTATCACTTTGCTACTGAATACTCGGGGACGTCTCTAGGAGTCTTGCTGGCTTCATTTTACGAAATAGGTGTGAACCTCACTTCAAAGGAAAATACCGTGATTTATGAAAATAAGTATTTCTATTGAGCTTCTTTTGATATACAGAATGGCCTCATCATAAGAGCGGCCAGTAATGGTCCAATTCATTAGCCATCGATATTTGTACGACCAATGCCCAGGAGGTATATTATTTAATGAATAATCTCTATGAGATCATGCTAGAGAGTTCTATTTCGACTTAAAAAGCGTAAGAGACTCTTGTGTAATTATTGTGTACATTTTGAATATCTAGGCGTAAGGATTCGTTTTACTGGTGGGCCAGGTACGTGCGCGCTCTCTCTCTCTCTGTAGGCAAGGTCGGCTTGCTGCCGGATGAGACACGCCCAATCTGTATATGTACACGGCCTCGGCTTACTGGCGGAGCAGATGCGTGCACTCTGCAAAGTGTTCAGACTCGATTAGCGGATAAAAGATGCTGCGCGGTGCTGCAATTTATACTGATTTTAAGAATATTTGGACTATGACAATTTTTCCTTTTCCGTTGAAAATATTTATATTAATTAGCGCAACAATCCAAATTAGCCGAAAGCACTTTGGTGATTTTCTTAGGGGAGCAATAGCCGATATAAACTCATCCTTGGGTTGAAATTTGAATATAATTTGATCCATCGTTTTGCCAAGATTTAGATTCAAAGCTAAAGCCATAGTTATAATAAGGACTTTAGCTATGGCTACAATTTAGAATAATTGCAATTTTGTGACCTAAACAAACCTTCAGTGGGTAAGCGGCATTATAAGTGTTTAAAATTATATCAACAGCTAAAAGGCTTTAAATGTCTCTAAGTATCAGGTAAGAATTTAATAGTCAATGTATTTTTGATTTCTGTTTTGATACAACTGGGACTTGCAGCTTGCATTGGCTATACAGGGTGATGCATACTCAGGATAAGAGATATTTGGGTGGTCCTATTATTGTCATAATAATAAAATATCAGTTTTTTATACGTATTTTACTGGATAAAGTGTCACAAGTAATAAAATTAAAATAAGGGCCGTATTAGCGAAAAATATTGTTTTGAATTTCTTAAAAAGCCTCTATAGAATAATTTTAAAGTTCGGATTTGGTATTTGAATAAAGCAGCTCAGTACAGACCTGTATGCAAAATAATAGAAAATGTATGCAACAAGGTAATTATAAGTTAGAATCTATCCCATTGCAATTAAGGTATCTCTACTGATTGTTACTGTTAGTCCCTCATCCAACTCGTCCAGAAATTTAGCTACGCTTCTTATTATTATACAAATGACGATAGGACTCCCACCACATTGAGTTATAAACTGAAACCCGGAATATTAACAACAGTGTAGACCCGAAATTAAGAAATTACCTGTTAAAGAGCCCGCCGAATTAGTAGAAGCTGTTGGCGACTAGAAAGGGTCACCAAAGGTGAGACTTAATTAAGGCTGACCCACAATTATTACCATCAACTTAATGAAACCGGGACACTGTTTTCCCCATCCATTGTGTCACCGACAGAATTAATAATTACGGTTCCGATAATTTGGAAATATTCAGGCTCTAGACAATAATAATAATCAAAATGTGTTAAAGGCGGTATTATAGTAGAAATATTCATAATGTACAGGGAAAATACCAAATTTGATTTTAACTCTTGACTTTAGCTCATATGGTGACTTAAAGGTTGAATAATTTTTTGTTTTGCCTTTGATAGTTTAGGGGGTTTCAGATTTACATTTGATTATATATTACTAGGATCTAATTAGACCTTCGTCAGTGAGGCAGACTAATAGGTTTTGTGGAAAAGAATCGATATGCGTAACTAATCAATTAATAACTTAGAGCCGAAGGCGAAAATTTTCCCTCGGTGAATCCTTGTGATGTTGAGCTTTTCCTATCTTTTCCATCGTATTTAGTGGTAAGTTGAAAAATAATACACTTAAGATAAAAATCGTTTAAACTACTAACTAATTATCACCGTGTCCTAAGTTTGAACTTGAATTTGGAAAATATTATATAAACATTCAAGTTAATTTATAAACAACGCGAGGCAATTATGAACCTTAAAGTTAAAATGGTTAGCAGATTTTATGATATAATTAGTCAAGCGAACCAACAGCCCTTCAGGCTTTGGTCTCTCACCTACGGCAGTCCACAGGGACGTGGTAGAGGTTTCAACCATATCCTAATCTTCAGGCCCGACTCGAGAAGTGCTGTTCACAGGAACCTATTTCTTGAGGGATACCTGCCTAAAAAGTACGAAACTCGAATCTACGATAGATCTGTCAGAAATTCTAAGTCAAGTGACTTTTGAATTTAAACAGTTATAGTGCCTTAAAGCTGAGTGAAATTAAGGTAAACCAAGGGCCTTAAACCTTTTGGTCCCAGCGTCCATTTAGATGGACATGCTTTTTAAATATGTTCCATGCCACTAGCGTCAAGTAATTTTGTCCAAGTGTGGGCACATACATTTAAATATGTTAAAGACAGTGCACTTTGACGAATATTGAAAACGACCTTTGAAAGCCGTATCTGCGGTGTTGTAAACAAATGCTCATATACATTTGAAAAAAATATATTCAATCGATCATTTTATCAAGCGTTTTGATTTAAATGGTAAGCACCAAATATGTTGCACACCGTTATAAATGAATTCTAAAAAGAATGAATGATTATGCGCTAATGCAGCGCATTGAAAAACCATGTCCACTATACTACTTTTTTTCAGTTATTATGACTGATCGTTCTTCAAAAAGTCAGAAACAATCGTGGCAGAGACCCTTTTCTATAAACTACAATAAAGATTTCAATGTAACTGAAGTGTTGGAAGGATATCAGTGATTTAGAAGAGCAAGGTGATGTAGATAACTTAGATAAAATTTTAGAGAATGAAGACAGTTCGCCACTTCAACGAGTAAATGAAGAAGAAAGAGTGGAAGGGGATGTCGAATATGATCAGGAAAATCGAGAGGGAAAAAGAGAACAGTTTTTCGAGAGCCTGAACTTCACAAATGCGAAAAACATAAACTGGAAAAGCAATATCACTTATAAAATAAAACCTCTGCAGAAGAAATACAACCTGAATAAATACAGACCCCCATATCATTTTCCATGCGTTATATGTCAGGCTGCTTATTTCAGCAAGTGTCAGAGATGACGAACCTATATATAACACAAAATAATATTGCTCATTTCCCGCCTATAAAGAAAGAAGAAATAAGAGTTTTTTTTTGGAATCTATATATTGAAGTTAAATTTGAAATTTCCAAGGGCAAGTACATATATATTGGAGTGCTTCTCTTGGCGTAGCAGTTATAAAGGAAACATGATTTTGAATTGATAAATACAATTCATCTGGTAGATGTGATGGCGAGAGGAAGCAATGAAGATCATCTATGGAAGGTGAGAGACAAATATACGTCCATAAGAAATAGGTGCAGAAACCTTCCTCTGGAAACCAGCTTATGAGCGGATCGTTTCCTTCAAAGGGCAGATAGATTTAAAGCAATACTTACTAAATAAGCCATAATAGGCTATAAAGTTGTGGATAGTGGCTAGTTGAAGTGGCCAGATTGATAATTTCATTATATATCAGGGAGCAAGCACTAAAATAAGTCATGAATATGCTCAATTTGGAAAAGGAGCTGGTAGGGTGATGCAGCTAGTGGATATAATAGACGGCAGGAACTATGGGCTATATTTTAACACTTATTTTAGCTCCTACCACCTTTTCAATTACCTGATCCAAAAATCAAACTTGGCTATTAGCAACTTCAGAGCAAATAGTTTTTTTCATCGTAATCTGCTTAAAGACATAGACCTCAAAGAGTAGGGAAGAAACAGCTTTGTTGTTACAATAAATGATGATAGTGTTGTGATTACTAAGTGGTTCCACAACAAACCAGTCCTTGCATCGAATTTTGTTGGAATTGGAAACTTTGGCTCTTAAAAGGTGGGACAGGTAATCAAAGTCCTATATCGAAGAACGCTGACCGGAGTCTGCAGCCTTTTACAACTCCAACTGGAATTCCTCTTTAGCCTTGATAATTCCTACAGGCGATTAAAGAAATGGACATGATTGCCCCTGCTATCGATATGGCTCTTGTGAATTCATGGATGAAGTATAGAAAAGAGGTAAAGCTATTGGAAGTGCAAGAAAATGAAATAATGGATTTATGGAATTTCCGTGAGAGAATCGCGCAGCATCTCATTCTACCCAAAGAAATCCTTGGCGAAGAAGACCAGCCAAGCCTCAACAAAATAAGAAGAGAACAAAGGCCAATATTGGCCACGACGATTGGAAGGAGATGACAAGGTGCAAAATGAAGGAATGCAAGGGCAAATCCGGCACATTTTGCGTCAAATACAAAGTTCATCTGTGTTTCGTGAGTGGTCGAAACTCTAACCGCAAATTTCACTTTAAATTAAAAAAGTTTATTAATTTTCTATCTAAAATTATGCTAGTTTTGTAATATAAAAATGGCTTTGAACAAAATGCCTTGGGTTTTTTTAGGTCAGCATGTCCATTTTGATTGACAACTCATAAATCATAAACTGTATAACCAATTAAAAAAAATTTGGTGTGTGCTTAAGACCGCACGACAGAAGTGAAAACTTCAACAAGCGGGGTCATCGTTTGTCAGAATTTCGATCCGAGCCTTCGTTGCAGAGATACGAGCGAAAAACGGTTTTGCCCCCAAAATCCCCCCTTAAATTGAAGCCCCGGTCCCCCCCGTATGGTCTAAGGCGGCCCCCCATGGGGCGCACCTACCATAAAAATTTCGACCCCATACCTCTTCTCGTTCTCTTGAAATTAATTATTTTAGTTTTTGCTTCTCCCCCCTCTCCTGGCCAAACGGAGGGGGATACGGGGTCCCGTTTTCGTCCAGGATCTTCTTTTCACCCCGGCTACATCCCCTGAAAATTTCAGCCCTCTACCTATACGGGAACATGCCAGTATAAGAAGCGTTACGTTACATATCCGAGCATGACGCGTGACGCGTGACGCGTGACGGCTCGGTCTCATTCAACCCCCACAAAAAAAAATTGCAAAACGCGCCTAAAGAAGTTTTCACTTCAAAAAGTTTCCAAATAATGTTCAGAAATGTATTTCCAGGTAGCATACCACGTATCAGATTTTTTTCCTACTCAGAGAAGTCTGTGACTGAAAGAGTTAAATAATTATCTCCTAATTATTATAAGACAGGGACTTAGACCTATAAACAATTCAAACAAGTAATCGGGTATAGTGTAAACTCATTAAGTCTCTAATCAATAGACGTTGTTATTGTTTTACCAAAGTTTTATTATCTCTGCTCACCTGACGTAGATCCCGAATCTGAGCTATATTACCTGTACGCCATCCCAGGCATTGCGTCAAGGAAAACTCATCGTGACACAATGTACCTTTTATTAAACTCTGATTTCATCTTTTAGTTCCTCATATATTTTGCTTTCCAAGTGTCTGACTTAATTATAGGTAAATTTCCAACTAATTGAAATATCTTGATTTTACCTCGAAAGTTTATAGTTATAATTTAAAATATTAGTTAAGGCCGGATATATAAAACTACTCATATCACTTTTCTTTGGGTTTGGTTCAGTTTGATTTACTTCTTTACTTGGTCGAGTTCGAAGTATTCATCTAGTGTCCTCTAGTTTTTTCTTCTTATACCATTTTTACTTGAACTTTTTTCTTCTTCTCTTTCTCTGTGTTTGGCGATATTCATCTTTAATACTAAGGCTCGTAGTTATAACTCTACTCTCGTTTAATCTCTCCTCATAAGCTGCCTGTTTCCATTTATATGCTTTTCATTATACTCTCATTTCATCACTTAGGTTCTCATATATTTTGCTTTTTAAATATCTGACTTAATTATATGTTATATGTTTCAACTAATTTAAAACAGTATTTTATATCGGAAGTATATATTTATAATTTAAAATTTAAGTTTGGTTGATCTATTTTCTATTTCTAGTTTTTAAAAATGCTTTGTTATTTATTGCCTTCCATTTATTTCTGAATGTGCAAATAAATCGTCATGCCTAAATATATATTTTGTATATATGGATATTCGAGAAAATAACTAGTTAAACTCATTTTCAGCAAATTAGGGTTTTCAAAAAAGCTTTAGGTACATCAACACTTAAATGAATGATCAATCTCGAATCGAGTTCCGGCTTCTTTATCCCTTTCACGCGATTGTTCAGAAAAAGTAAATTAGGCAGCATCATCGGCTTATGCTGCCTATCAGGCAGCTTATACACGGCAGGTAGCTGTAGTTTGCCTCCGTGGCGACGCTGGGTGTTTTCTCCGAAATGTGAGGTCACCTAGCCGAAGCCACAAATGAGCTTACTGGCTCCTGTTTGTGGCTTCTGTACATTGTTTTTTTCCTTTCCCAGGTTACACCCGTTTATGTGTATATGTATGTATATGTGTACCGATACCAATTAAGGTGTATGAGTGCATGTATGCATATGTATACATATTGCCTGACGAAGCCAAGAAGCAGAAACACGTGTCGCCGGGTTACCTCCATCTGTTTCTTCCTGCTTCTCTTCTGCGGACATGCCCATTAATTTCTTCCTTTATATATATTTATATCGATCCGCATTAAACCTTTTCCTGTTGTTTTAACATCCTATATATATATATATATATATATATGAGTAGCAAAAGCCGTCCAAACACAGTGCCTCAGGATATTATTGTTGTATGTTTGAAAGGTAGTTATCAATGTATCTCTTAATATTTCATGCTTATATTTAAATGATGTAAATTTTCATCATATTATAAGGTTGTATATGGCATCTTTAGCCATGTTTTTCTCGAGTTATATGCTGTTTCAGTATTTAAAATTGGTAGGTTATTTGCAGATTTGTCTATGATTTGTTACATTCAGCAGGTGTCATCGTATTGCAGAAGACGCCGTTTACTTAATACTACGCTCGCATGAAAACTAGATGGCCACTTAAAATCTGTTTACTATCATAAAATAGACTTTTTAAAATCATATAATTATTTTTCTTAAATTCTCCTTTTTTGAAAGTCGGCACAACCGAAAAACCCCCTCCTATGATTTTTCTAAATTTTGCTTTAAAAAGTAGCGCCCGCGATTTTTTTTTCCGTTGTTATCACGGAAACGGTTAAAGGATTCCATTTACACGTTGCCCCATAAAAATATATTTTTTAAAATCATATACAGGGTGGTAAAAAAAATGATTTAAAAAAAATATTTTGTATAGAAATATTTCGGTATGGAAAAATCCTATGATTTTTTAGATACGAAAATCGAATTTCCCGCACCTAAAACTCCTCTCCTACAGTATTCACGTTGAAATTAAAATTTTTCGAAAAATATTTTTGAAAATTATTTTCGTTTTTATTTCGGAAACTGTTAGAGGCATTCATTTACATGTTACAAACGTACTAATACAATTTTAAAAATTATATAGTGTGGTAAAAAAATTAATTCTTAAAATAAATACCATTTTTTTGAAATATTTCAGTAAGGAAAAATCGTACGATTTTTACCCCTTCTTAGATTATTCAAAATAAAAAAAAATTAATTCACCTACGAAGTTCCCTATTTTGTGCCAAAATCTGAAGAAAAATGTAAAATTTTAAGACGAGTTCTGCGGATTTCTGTCAATAAATGTATCATAACAAAGCTGAGAAATCAGTTCCTCATTTTAAAACAGAAGAAATGCTCGTTCTATGACCCAAATTGTTACTTTTCAGAAATAATCATATAATATTGTAGTTGAAAACAAATATAATTCAAAACCATGTCATAACGAAGATCGTATGCGATTTATGAAAAAGAATAATAATTAATGACGAAAGATAAAGCAGGATCCAAGAAATTTAATTTATTATGACAGCTAAAACAAACCAATTAAAAAAACATTTTATAAAAAAAAATTGAAAACAAAGTTCCCAAAAGAAAATCTTATATTAACAGCCAAAACAACAAATTAGAAACTAAATATAGATCATTTCTTCATCAACGATGTCAAAATTGATGATGAAATAATTAAAGGCCGCTTTACTAATATGAATGTCAACTGGCAAGAGTTCGCCCATAGAAAGTCGAGATGAAGGACCAAACACTACCAAATGCCTAAAGCTGATTTATTTTAGAACCATATTCCAACATTCATCCATTTTGAGCAAATGATGTTAAGCTCTGAGAGATCTTATTTCAGTTGTTCCTCGGAGTCGTTTGAGCTTTCGCTCTATTTTTCCATTCATTCGTTAAAGTTCATTATACCATATCTTAGGGATCTTTCCTTGTTTGTTATTTAACTTCATCCTCCGATCACTTGGATGTTCACTTTAAGATGCTCGATGAGCTTCATTACATCGCTCCTGGATGGTTTAGATGACGAGAATATGAACGGGCATTTTTTATCTGTATGTGCTTCGAACATTCCATCAATTCTACGTTTATCAAGATTTACTAATAATCCATGAAAGCTTAATTTTTAATCCCACATCTCTCTCCGACCCGCCTCTTCTGGTCACTACTCAAACACAAAGTTTAGATAATATGTGCGGTTGCGATCCTAATTCCCGTATTAATAGTATTTACGCGGTGATTTGTTAGGATAGGCGGATAAGGGTAAATTGGTTCAGAGCTTCCGAACAAGACATTCATAAAATTAATTAGTAGTAAGCTGTACGCCATCTTCCTGTAAATAGGGCAATTGAACCATAAATTACGGCGCAAGATAAAGGATGAGATCTCTAAGCAGAATTTGGTAGCTATCGGGATATAATTAGAGGTTCGATGTTGATTTTAGCTTTAAGGTATTGAGAGAGGGTATCAAGATTAGGATAACTGCATGTAGTTTTTAGATACTTTGGCAAATCCCTATATTTCTGATTAATATTATGAACTAATTCACTCGACTGGTCCATAAAACATGATTAAAAGTAGAAGCCAACATTTTTATTAAATTTAAAAAAACGAAAATTCCCAGATTTGGAGTGGAACTAATGATATGCCCTCAAGATAAGAAGTCATAATGTTGAAGTTTGTGAACATTTAAATACGTCGAACAAGAGCTTTCAAGGATATGATGTTAACAAAATTGTCACGTTATTAAAACAAGGGATTTATGATTAACTTCTGATCGATTGTACATGGTTGTTTGGGTTATGTTGTAGGGCTTAGCAAGTATCCATGCTTTTAATAAAATAAACTATATATTACTAAGGACTATCCCATTGTAGTTCATAGCACAAATCTACTCATTCGATTCTATTCTATCATTAGTCATAAAGTAATAGTAATCCATATATTTAACGGTTTTACCACCAACCTCGGTAAATTGCTTTGTTGTAAATCGAACTCCAGGTAGTTTGTTATTGGCGACGCACTGAGAGTGTATATAGCAAAAGACCTTTTCTACAAAAATGAAAAAATGGCTAAAAACACAGCTGGTGGTCACCACGTTTATTCCATGCGCACCAAAAAACAAATGTGTATCATATCCTAATAAACGATGATACACAAATGAGTATCATAGCCTAATAAGTTATGATATGTTACAGAAATTTAGAAGCTCTGAATCGTCTGAACAAAGTTCTTATTACTCTGCTAAACTAAAATTAACGTCTTTAATCCCAGGATGAAGAGCAATTATTTTTTAAATGATTTTAATGGCATTGATCTAATGAACATAGCAAAATAGGAAATTGCTAATCATGGAAAATAATATTTGAGGGATCAGACTAATCACTTAAATTTCTGGGATGTGCATTTTTTTCAATCGATTCAGGAGGAAATTTTTTCAAAATCTTGAGCAGTTAAGAAGTATCACCTGATTGGTTTGATCTGACAGTAATAGATCTTTAAGGAAAAGCTTGCTCCGCACTTAAATAAACCCACAGAACTTCTGGTCGATACTTTGGTCCAACTCAGTGGCAGCAGGCACGGAAATGTTTTCTATAAAACCATAAAGTATATTTTTTGAATTGTCTAAATCTTTTTTAAATTTTTATTTTTCTTTTTTAAACGATATTAATAAAAGATATATACAACAATAATCTTATTTGAAGAATAACTTAATTTGTGTATTGAGGTGCATTAAGAAGCGAGACGAGAAGGAGAAGGGCGAAATATAAAAGACCTATGAAACGATAGAGCAATCTGAAATACCATAAGGAATAAACGAAAACCATGGGTACATTTAACAAGGGTTTTAAAGATTTGCTATCCGATAAAAAGAAAATTAAATTATCTGGAGAGTCTAGAAATATATAGGAGGAAAGCAAAAAATAAATTACTTATAGTTGCCCATTGTCAAGTTTGTATTAAAATGTTTTATTAAAATATTATAAATTTGCAGTGATCACACACAGTCCCCGAAACAACAAATTGTATAGTATCGCTTTCATACTTGAACAATAACAACTTGCATACCTATTGGTTCCAATGGTACTTGGTACATGTGCTTCGATATTTAAGGGTTTCAGCTTAATAAAATAGTAGGATTAAGAAAGTATTGATCTGCTGATATTTGCTGCGTAATAATAATATTGCTATCAAATGTACGGCAAAATAATTAAACCAAACAAATTTGAATAAACCAGTCGCATTGCAGAAAAACCTGTGATATTTGTTTGAATAAAATTTCCATTTATCAAAGTATATTCTGATTTAGGAATAATGTACCCGCAATGATACAGCGAATTTATGTTAAAGTTTTATCAGAAAAACCTGTTGGGAAAGCACCGATCTAGGAAATTACGTGTGCTTTATTGCAGAACTTTCCTAGTTTGAATCTTTTGTATGCCGTTTTTCTGATATATGATACTCTCGGTAGGATGAGAGTTTATACTGCATTTTCTGAACAAAGTTCTTTTGAATTTTATTTTTATAAGTGTATAAGTTTGTTGCTCATACTTTTACGGATATCTTTTTATATTATTAAATATTTTATAAGCTGTTGGTTCTTTGGAAATTCAAGTAATATTTTATTTGAAATATAAAAAAATATATCGCCTTGCTGGTTTTGGCCGATTTAAGTCTCGATCTATTACTCTACCTTGTCTATTTCACAGGAGTTGATCGCTGCCCTCATACAGATATAAAACAGTTGTCAGGTTAGCATACCTGACAACTTTTGTTGTTTTGTCTCTTTATAATTATATTTAGCATAATATAATAGAAATTGTAGCACAGGCCACCCTGTGACCTGGGAATTAACAATAGTTCCAACATCAAAATAAAATGTACAGTATAATGACTTACTGGAGATTGCGCATCCCCAAGGAGTGAAGCTGGTGGGATTTGCACATGATATGTTTAGAGCTGCAAGTTCCGAGATGATCCACAGGTAAGCGACAAAACCAGTCCATAGCTGTATGCAAAAATTTTATTTTACTTTCCTATTTTGCATTTTTGTTCCATGAACACCAAAAACAAATGTGTATCATATCCTGATAAGTTATGATACGTTAGAGAAATTAAGAAGCACTGAATCGTCTTAACAAAGATCTTTGCTTTTGCTTTAGAGTAAATTTTTCATCATCGGTTAGAAGTGTATCCGATCTAGATCTCGATCTATTATCCACCTTGTTTATTACACAGGAGTTGATCGCTGCCCTGATGCAGATATAAATCAGTGGTCGGGTATGCTAATAACTTTTATCTCTTTATAATTATATTTAGCATAATAGAATATAAGTTGTAGCACAGGCCACCCTGTAACCTGGGAATTAACAATAGTTCCAACATTGTCGGAGAGCTGGACTTAATTTTCTAATTTGTCTGAATACCTAATGAGGGTATGCGTCTTTTGTGGTTTGTTGAACACATATTAACTCATCAATATAAAACAGTTTCTAACAAAATGATAAAGAAATTATTGCATGCAAATAGATCAATAACAGAATCTAACAATCCAAATAATTAAAAGTCAATATAATCACCAAGAAAATAATCCGGAGAGTCATCAGGTCCTAAGGTACTAGGTGAAGGTTCGATTTCCATAGTTTCGTCGATTACGTCGCCAAAGTTCCCCATTTTTATCTCCTCTGCTATAACATATTTTATGGCATTTTGCCATGAATCCACCAAAGATTGTCATGCTTCTTAAACCTTAAAAAAATTGTTGTGGCTAGTAGCATTATTTTTTACTTATGCTCATATGAGCACAGCTATTGGATTCAGCTAACAATGATACAGGGGGTAAGTCATATACAATAATATCTCGATATTTTGCCACCTCATCAATAATGTATCTTTTACTTGATTTATGCTGCCTTAAAATTTCCTCATGTAATTTATCATCGTAATTCAGTTGCTTCCGCTGCAATCACTTAAGAATCTCCGCTTTTCTCCATTTGAGGGAAGGTTCTCTATTAACGTTATCAATCACTATTATTGAATTACCGAGACAAAATTCAATCATTTGCTTAAAATATTCTTCAAATAGTTCAGCAGATATTTCTTCATGGTAGTCTTTATTTGAATTCGATTAAAATTCTAATAAATCTTCCCTCTCTATATGAAATGGTAATATTTCCAGACGGCGGTGATCCTAGACCTGGTGGCCAGCCCTCCATAACAATTTGTCGACAACTCAGTATGTTTCTATCTTGTCAGACTTTTGATAAAATGTGTCCTTCGTTCAGCAAAGTTCAACTAAATAAACGATATTTTTGCATTCTTTGCCATATTTTCGGATTGGCTTCAAGTATTCTGGTCTCCAGCAAATGACCTATTCTATTTTTCCCAGCGCAAGTTCATGTCATGTAAAATTTTGCAGTCTACTATTTGATAGTTCGGGCAGGTTTTCGTCTTTCTTAGTGGCTTTCAAAATTTTGTCTAGCGTTATTTCTTTAAAGAAGTAAACAGGATCCACTTTCCTTCTTATACCATTTTTAACCGCAGACGATTTTGTTCCCTGGGAGGGGCTTGAGTCAACTGAGGCACTTACATTTTCCTTCCTGCAAGAATCAATAAAAATTCGCGTCTCCAATTCCTGCCTTTTTGGCACAGGTCATAATTATGCTGTGGACAGGACTTGAATGTTTCTGGTAGACCAGAGCATCATAGTTGTTCGGTATGAGAGTTTTTCTCGCAAAAAATATGGACTCTTGCTAACTCGCTGAATAGAGACTGGGAAACAAGCACTTGGATTAAAAATAATAACAATGCCTATTGGTCAAATACTTAATGAATTTATGCTATCCTCGATTATGATAATGCGTATGTCTTTTCAATTGAGGTATACTTGGAATTGTTTTTAAAAAAACTTGGTCAATATTTATAATAAAGTTTAAGGGTTGGGTTTATGGTTAGGTTATTTGAACGATTTTAACGGCAGATTAGTTTAGGCTAATTTCACTCAGGGTTTACACTGTGCTTTAACTATTTGACAGATTTTACTTTGAAATTATCTTCCATTGACCTTTGACAAATTTGTCGTAGTTCCAGTAACCCACTTAAAGCGGTATGTAAATAATCTAGGGAATTAGGTTGCAGGCTAGGACCCCCGAACCCTACGCACATGTGTGCTGTAAGGAACTGGTTTTAATAGGTTTTGGGTGAGAAACAAAGTCTGTCGAATTGATGGTTCCTTTGAGTAGTTCCATCATAAAATTTGCTGATCGTTGCATGTTTAAGGTTCATAATCGCTTACGTTGCTTACTCACGTTGTTTATAATTTATCTTGAATGCCTACGTAATATTTTCTAAGTTCAAGTTTAGGTATATGTTTATATTATTATTCTTATTTTTGCACCTTCGTTATTCACATATTTTAGATCTATTTAAATTAAAATCATCGGAGATGGCACTCGTTCAAAACATATTTATATATTATGAACAAAGTATGGATGCTCGCTTTAGAACGACCAGCTGCATTGTCGAATTTACATATTTTCCCTCAAATAAAATAAGAGCGAATGGAAAATTCCCTACAAAATAATGTAAATCGATAAATCGGCCATTGTTCAAATGGGTTGTTTTTCCAATGGAGTATTCCACCAATATTTTAACGAAAGGAAATTTCTTTGGAAATGAGAGAAATCTGTACAATCCAAATCAGTTTAACTTAGGGCAAAATGATATACATTTTGTCACCTTAGTTTTTCATAAACTATTTCCGGTTTAACTAGAAGCGATCATTTTAGTTGATAAACCGAAGGCTGACGAGAATCCATAGAATATGAAAAACTAAGACAAACAAATTCAAACCAGTATATTTTACATTCCCTGAAAGCGGAACTTTTTGTACTTTAAATATTATTAGAAATTAAAAATTTGTTGGATTAGCATTTTGTACTATGTAATTGTTTGTAGTAACTCTGGCAGTTTCCAAGATAAGACATAATAATATTCTACGTGAGCCAATCTACCCAAAAGAACGACGCGATTTGTCCATGAACGACATTACATGGCAATCTAAAGCGTGGCGTATGCAAATATCTTATTACTCCAGCTGCCCAAACTAGTGGACGTGTAAATGGTAATTTCGTGATTCAACATGACATTGCCATGTAAATAAATACAAACTCCCACTTATGCTCTTACAAGGGCGTGCAGTATATTGTCTGGATGCTGCTATTAAAATGCAATGAATTTATAACTGTGTTACATGAAAATAAAGCCTTACTGATTTAAGTATCCTAAACTAGTTTAATTTTCATTGTCTTTAGCATAAAACTTATTTCTCCAAGGTATCAAGGCTAAGTTTTATTGAGATCCGAGAAATTGGACCTTTACGCAGCCATCATTTGCAGTAAAACGAGCTTCTAGGTAACATTATTTCATTTTCTAAAAATACGTTAATTACTCAGAGCAAAATCTGGTATTCTAACAGCTGCCCTAGTACTTGGAACACACAAAACCCTATTATAGGAATGCCAGCTATAGCCATAGAAAACAATTTTGATTATGGAACAAAGTGGTAAACATAGGTGTCCTGGAAAGTTAAAATTTAAAGAAACCAGAAATTAGTAGATAATTCTTGTTAATTGATTATGATCTTGCATCCGGTAGCATTGCAAATGTTACAAAATCCAGCAGCGCGATTTCTTTCCTTTAACTAGTCGATTTGTGTTGTCGATACTTTCCCAATACAATCCACCATTATCGATACTTGATGCTCTTATTCAGTTTAGAGCGCCCTCTTGACAGAGGTCGTAGCTATTTTTTTTTGATTTGGCGGATTCCTTGGTTTTCATCCTTCAGACAGGATAAAAACGCCCAATTTTAAAATCTGAAATTATCGGAAGTAATTGCACAAGTGCACCAAAATTACCGATAATTTTGCATGACAGCGTGTTGTCTAAAAACTGCATGAGTTCATTTTCATATTTTGGAGAAAGAGCCCGACACCGAAGGTGGAGGGCTCTTTTTGCAAAATATGAAAATGACCGAATGCAGTTTTTCTAAGACAACACGCTCGAATGCAAAATTTTCTGGTTATTTTGATGCACGAGTGTAATTCGGGGGAATATTTCCCGAATTAGGACATGGTTTAAAAAAATACATTTTTATTCTTTTTTTAATACAAAAACGTACATGTAACTGTAAACAAAGTACAGAGATGCAAAAAAACGATTTTTTTTAATCCGAAACGAGACATTTTTAATAATACCTATATATTCACTAGACTTTGACGTTATTTATAAATTGTCGCTGTCAAATTTTCAATGGAATTACCATAGATACGTACGATGCAATTATCGCTGTGCTCTTTCGGTTTCTACAGTGCAATTATCGCTGTAATTTTCCGAGAATTGCACTCCTCTAATGGGATTTTTTATACATGAGGGAAATATTCGTTGATATTTTCGGCCATCAGGTCCAATTACCACTTGATTTTGTCTTGAGTTAAATTGGCAAATGTGTTGCTCTATGTATTTTCTCGAATTATCGACCGTATTATCTAATAATAGTATTTTATTGATAGTGTGGTTACCCTTCCTATAGAAAAAAGGTTTGTTACATATTAGTGTATCTATATTGTAATCTACTAAAATACATAAGCTACTAAAGAAATATCACCCTGTCCTAAGTTTGAACTTGAACTTGGAGATTGTTATATAAACATTAAAGGCAAACTATAAACAACGCGAGCAATCAACGGGAGCGATTTTCAACCTTAAGCTAGCAATGGTCAT